>JAOUZG010043721.1:391163-406896 GCA_026289955.1 Argiope argentata
GTGCACAAAAATACAATATCATAAACTGCAAAATCAAAAACAAATAAATTTTAAAAGGTAAAAATTAATATAACTTATATATAAGAACATACATATGCAAATATCAAAAATACAGAACAGTGTAATGTAGCAGCCAAATGTGACATCTCAACACAATGTTGCAACACAAACGTACTTTAGGTAACCCAAGGGATGGATCCTTCCAATCGTGATGGAACGTCCGCACCTCGGTGGTGTACACGTGTGCTATGTGTAATGGAGTGATTCCATTTCTGTAAAGTCAGAGCTCAAAGGGTTAGCTTCGGACTTTTAGGTATGGTTTGGTTCAAATATTTAAGGGAATTATGATTAGATATGGTATTTACCTTAGCACCATAAATCCACTTATCAGATTTATTCAATCCATATAACCCCGTCTAAACCTCTTTCTCAATACTTGCCCAGTTCGTTTGTGTGCCATTGAATTTTCGACTATCAAAAGCTATCAGTCGGTAATGACCGTCAATATTCTGCTGAGTTAAACAACCTATACCATAATCAGATGCAACACAGTGTACCTGGAATGACAAGTTGACATCAGGGTTAGTAAGACTAATTACTTCACAGAGAATCCTTTAGTTTTTCAAACGCATTTTGTTTCTTCCTCCAATCTACCTTGTTTGGTTTCTCTTTCTTGGTATATTCCGTGAATGAAGTAGATACTTCCAGAAAATTCGATATGCATTCACGGTAGAAACCCGTTAATCCTAGTAGAGACCTGATCTCTTTTTTAGTAGTAGGTCTAGCTAACATCTGTATTGCTAAAATGTTGTCTCTGTCATGATCATGTTTACCTCCGCCTATAACATGACATAAATATTTTATTCTTTTGGCGACGAAAGTACATTTATCCAACCGCACAAATAATCGGTTAGTATTAATTTTAAATGAACTAAATGTTTATTGAAAGATTTAGAATAAATAATGATATCATCCATGTAAGCCTGCGCATGCTCTGAAGGAGATTTTTAGATATGGTTCCTTTCTCACTGAAAAGTACCAGAGGCCCCTGTCAGATAGAAAGGCATAATCTTCCCCTGGTGCACAGCATTATGTGTAGCAAACGCTGTTAGTAGTTTACATTAATCATCCATTTTTATTTGTCAATACCCCTTTAAGAGATCTAAACTAGTTAACCAATGGGCCGATTCTGCAATGAGTATTAGCTCTTGCATGCCTTCTATGGGAAAAACTGAAACTTTAGTAACAGTATTTAAACTTTTTTATACACATTCTTACTGAAAAATATTTTTTAGCAACGCAAATTGTCGGATAAACAATTTCGGATTCCTATGGCTCTGTCAAGCTTAAATCCAGCAGTTCTTGAACTTGAAGTTCAAACTTTCTGTATGCAATGGGAACACTATTATAATTAGGTTTTTTCCGCCCTTCTTTTGTTAATAATTCAATTTTATGTGTTTCCATCATAGCTGGCTGCACATGTTTAGTAAAAATACTTTTAAACTTTATGATTAAATGTTTTAAGAGTTTTCAACTGAGAACTATTTTAATTTTTAATTTCTAGATTATCAAGAATTTCAAAAAATTTAGATTCTTTGTTAGAGGTCGGTAAAGTTTCAGCATGACCGAATTCTTTTTCTTCAAAACCGCCTTTCACAGAGTTAGAATGAGTTATGTAATGTTTTAACATTTTTTGAGGAATATTCTTGGTTAAACCATCTGGCAGTTTAATTAAACAAGTAGTATAAAAAATAATTTATTAAAATCTATTCTTACTTTGGTTAAGAAAGAAAAATTTAGGAAATGAGGAAAAATTTTATTAGTTACTTTTTACTAAATAATTGCAAATGTTTTCATATTCCGCTTTAAAACGGAAGGAGGGGTGCATAAGCGTCTGAGGATATGGACCCCTGAGATCCTGAGGTATAAGTTCTAGCTCACATAAGTCACGTACCCTTTCTATGGAGCAGATTTCATTCATGCATTTCATTCATTCATCTACAGATCGGAATTTAGATCTGAAACAGAGAACGATTACTTCTGATTCAGTATCCCTAGTGGTATTAGTCTCGACATAAAGGACTTAGTGACCACGACATATTTAAAGTCCACCTTACACGGAGATTCTTCGGCAGGCAGACTCGAACTCGTAGCCCAAAGGATCCGAATCGAACGTTCTATCAACCAGGCTATCCCGGTCTAACATTTACAATTACTATAAATAATTGATGAAAAATCTATAGCCTTCTCAAGTTTTGATTTCTGATCTTCCAAGTATTTGGAAACGAAAGTACAATTGAAATGTACATTATTATGTTTTTCAATCCAAGTAGATTTTAAGATTGCCAAACGGCCTTGGGATTGTCTACCATACTGTAATTGAAATGGAGACAAGTAATGTGTTTGAATGCGGTATTTCCCTGTACACCCATAACGCATAAGGAATTTGTAAATGCCACCTCTACCTTTCTCTCTAATTACATTATGTAGCGTGTTTTTTAACGTCCTATCAAACCTTTCCACCAACCCATTTGATTGTGGATGTCTTGGGGTAGAGAATCTTGGATTGCTCCCTATGCGTTTTTCGACCTCTTTTGTCAGTTCGGATAAAAAATTCGTCCCGTTATCAGACGCGATACCATTCGGAATCCCTGTCCTTCAAAATATGCTTAACAAAGTTGCCTTTCCAGTAAGACTAGTGAAAGGAATGGATTTGCCCCACTTAGTATGCTGATCAACTACGCACTATATATATTTATATCCTTTCGTATTTGGAGGATCAATCGGACTTATCATATCCATATTCACTACCTGAAATGGTAATTCAGGCCTAAGGACAGGCGTAATTGGCGTTCTGTCACTATTTTTAAGAGTTTGAGTGAGTTGACAGTCTTTACACGAGTCCCGAAATTTTTTAACGTTACTTCTCATACCTTCCCAGAAAAATGAGTACTCGATCTGTTCTAGAGTCTTTTTAAGCCCATATGACAACTAAACACCGATGTATGAGCAAAATTCAATTGTCTACCTAATAGTAGTATGGCTGTTTTGAAAAAACACTCTTTGCATAGAATCTGGATATTACAGGATCTTCTTTAAAACTTCTTGTAATGCTTAGAATAACCGCCTTTATCATAAATTTCTATGTCTGCTAACGGAAGATGTAATACATTTTTAAACTTTTCTTTTCGCACCTAATTACAAAACAAATAATTCACGAAAATTTTTTTAAATTCTAAATTATCTAAAAAAAATGTAATATTCGCATATCTGAAGGAAATGAATACTTTTGGTGTTTTTAAGCACAGTTATAATTTTATTCTTTTTTTATTTTCAGTTGACGAGGACAATGATGTTCGAAGATTTCAATCAGGTAAGCGTGTGAGTCTCTTTTTACAAATTGCACTTGTAAAATTAAAAACCAATCAATCGTGTTGTATCATTATTAAAGTTTTATGCCGGGTCTTTTTTATGACAATGGTAATGTTGAGAAAAAATTTTAGATTAATAAAAAAAATTATGGATGAATATCATAATACAAACTATCCTTGAAGGAAGAATAGTTTATAATAGCATTCAAAAATACAGTATGATAAGAAATATTGAGGTGTCCAAACAGTTGATTGTAAGAGAGAGTAATTTATGGGCGAAATATGACGCGTATAATGAGAATACGTAAAATAAAGAAAAAGAATTACAAGAAAATTTTTGAAGAAAAAAGGGCAAGGAAAGTATCATCTCGGAGAATTAAAAGCTAACAATAAACTTATAGATACTTATGACAAAGCTGAATGTGTGTACATGCATTGGCACTCCACAGGACAGAACGCATGCATAATTTGGTTTGCACATAGGAGCGATTTTTTGAATTTTAATATTCTATTTTGAATTTATTAAATATGAAGTGAAATTTCAGCATTTTTTTCACGATAGCTTTCGAAAATATAATCAACCAAAAATAATTTTTACTTCAAATAAAAATTCAAAAAGTTACCATTTTAATGATACTAATATTTTTAGCCTGTACATTAAGTTGACGAATTAAAAAAGAAAAAAAATTAACCCTATTTTTTAACTATTTATTTCACACAACATAAAAATAAAACTTAACCTGCACACTAAGCGACAATGGGTAAAAATTAGTTTTTATAAACATGTTGCCATCACATTGAAAAAGGCTCAAATTTAACAATAAATCAATTAGTATGCCAAACTAAATGTAATTTTTAGTATGAAAAAAAAGGACGGTTTCAGATTTTACCAACCATCGTCTTTAAGAAAATACACCAATCAGCGCCTGGCGTTTCACTAAGACTGATTATTAGATGCATTGGTGTCTGCGCTGGCACGCGTGTGCGTGTTGGCGCAATACACGCCACCTCATATGACCTAGAGCTACCAAACTTGGCCCATATATACATTGGAAATGGAAATGTGTGCTTCAGAAACGATTTTCTAAAAGTTTTATTAAGTAAAATGTAAGCAAAATTCTGGGGTTTATCCACAATGACTTCCGAAAGTATTACAACGAAAAACTGATTTTTACTTCATCATAAAGTTAAAAAAAAAATAATATATTAGACGATATCAATGTTTTCACAAATAAATTGTTTCTATTTTTAAGGATTTTTTCTTAAAAAAAGATTTAATTAGGTTTTTCAACAATTACATTTACAAAATGAAAATAAATTGTAGCTTGCATGAGCGCATGGGAAAAATTAGCTTTTATCAACGCTTTGTCATCCTATTGACAAAAACGGAAATTCAATAATTAAGTTAACTCTTACTGCTAACTAAACCTATCAAAACGCGCGTGTTTATGTGAAATAGAATAAATATCATTAATTAAATGAATTAATATTATTTAGGGCATATATAGTTTAATATATGCAAGATAGCCATTCTAAATCAGGATCCAATAGTTAATTTCTAAAACTTTATTAGTTAGTATATACATCCAATAAAAATGGTCTAAATGAAATAAATAATTACATTTTATGCAGTTTGAATCGATGAATATTTAAACGAATTACGAATTTTATATTTTTATACAGAGCTTCTCTTCTGTGAGTTATATAACTTATTGTTGAGACACTCATAATTTCAATAAAAAAATGCTCAGCTTTTTTGCTATAAAAACTGATTTAATTATGAAAATGTGAATGCCTCTAATCTCAAAAACGCTGGATTTTATCCCTCTCTATCAACCATCTTGAATGAAAATACATCATTCACTGCTTGGACTTTCCCAAGACTGATTGTTTAAAATAATTTCATTGTTGGTTGTCATAAAATAATTATATTCAAAGCTTTATAACTAGGTCAGACTGGAGATGTTAGACTTTCAAGATAATTTTACTGAATCTGATTTATAAGATCGAAGGGCTGTATAAAATTTAGATTTCACAATTATTTCAAGATATGCATTTGTTGATTGCCATAAAATAAAGTATCATTTGCCGCATTTAAGTCTTTTTGTAGGTGAAACTGAATTTTATAATGAGTCAAAAATGTTTATTGAATAATTCTTGGAGATACAAGTATATCATAAATTATTTAAAAAAATATTCTGTGTAACACATAAGATTACAATGCTGAAGGATTCCATTTTCTGTAATCAGTTTTTCTGTTTCCAAACGTATTGTTTTTCTTTAAAAAAATTATTTGGTTCCTAATTCAAATCTTACTAGGGCTGACAAAAAATTTGAGAGATATAGAACAATGCACTGACTATTGTAAGGCTTCTTCTATAATAGTTGTAGTTATATGACGACAAAAATTTGAGGATTAAAAGCATTTTGCGGAACACGCTATTAAGACATCAAGGTACATTTTTATTTGTCTGAAAATTTCAGAAAGCATTACTCTTGAAGAAATATTTGGTCATTAAAGGCGATTAGTAAATAGATAAATTCTTGAGAAAGTGAAATTTAAGATGCGAGAAAAAAATTTTAAGTCTCAAAATGTTGAAAAAAGAAGCTTTACATTTAAAAAAATTATGAAAGAAACACTAATCGTTTTAAACCAAATATTTTTATTAGTACTCTTATAATTGATATTTCAATTTTGAAATTTAAAATTGATTATTATTTTTAATTTTTTTGATTTCGAATGTAATAGGGAAATGTTTACAATTTGTTATATGAGGTATTATAAAATAGTATTTTACATCTAGCGTTGCTTTTAAAAATAAAAGAAATTAAGAAAAAATTTAATTCATTTATAAAAGTATAAGTTTTTGATTCCAGATCGTAATTCCCTGGGATTTATTTGACAAAAGAATTGGAACAAATATTTTGGAAATTTCTTTTGCTTAGATCTTTGCTAAAACATTTATTAGTAGGTACACACGATCACAATATTTTTATATTTTTATACTGCACCATGTAATTTTCTGAATCATGCAGAAACTACCAAATAGTTTTTGAACTATTTAAAAATTGTGCACAACTCGCAAACATTTTTCTATTAAATCATCGTCATAACTGTGTTATTCTTTGTATTCATTGCAAACAAAAGGCATTCTCTGGTGGCTTATTGCTTTGATATTTAATCACTAATATTTTAAACATTTTCACTTATCCAAAGGATTCTGTTTGTTTCTTTATAATGAGAACATTTGTCACTTTTCGAGCTCTTATATATAAAGCATTTAAATTATTTTTGAGAACAGATAGCAGAGTTGTGGCCGAAATCATGGAGAAGACAGATTGGATTTTTAAGTTCGTTTTATTCCATCACGGGAAGCAGGCATTATTTACAAATTGACGGATAAGGCGCGTCCGCTCACAACGCAGCAGAAAAGCAGAAGCGTAAAGAGAGGCGGGAAATCATTATCCCTGGTCTTAAATACCAAGAATTTGATAGGGAGAATATTTTTTCAGTGCTTGTACAGTCAGATTTCGATGGAAATGTCCACCATACATGACTAACAGGCAAGGGAAACACAGAGATCTCTTTAAAGGAATGTGGACAATTTTCATCTCTCACACTTAGGGTAAGAATCTGGTTTTTAGCCGATTGAGCCATTTTAACCAAGCTTCTGTTGGTAAAACTGCTGTTGATGTTCTATTAACCAGAACGATTGGAATGGATCAGTAAATAAGAGAATTCTGTAGAATGATATCACTATGGCCTAAATCAAGATAGGGCTTTGGAAATTAATTAGGATTAAAATCAAGAGTTTAAAAGACCTTTATTATTTAATCTCTCTCTATTTATAAATATAATAGAAAATGCATAATGAATCAAATACAGTAGAAGCTCCATGATATATTCCTTATAATAGAATGTAAAGTTTAAACTGAGATTGTCTCAGAATTTAAGATAAATAATGCTAGGAAAAGTTTTTTTTATTTAGTCTTAATATTAATCAATATTATTTTGAATATATTCAAGGAAAGACAAAATAATAATTCTCACTCAAATAATATGAAAATAAATCTTGTATATTACCATTTATGAAGGTCAATTTCATTTATGTTTTATTGAACGGCATTTACGAGTATAAAAAGCTCAAATTTTCTATTATCTGTAAAAACTTTTGTCATCTAATTTGCCGTTTTAAGCCGTCTTAATTCGTTGTCATTTTACTATGCAATAGTTTTGAAACTGGCTTTGAAAGAATTTTTTTCAAATATATGTAAAAAGAAAAGGGTATTTATTTGGATTGTATTTGTCTTTAATACTTATAATATTTCTCAAAAGTAACATTATAAGTATGCAGTGCATTTACTCAATGGAAACATTACTGCAATTATTTTTAATCGCTTTTTTTAAGAACCCTCAACAACTAAGAAAAATATTTACATCTTTATGTGGCGAGTTTTGTTTCACATTCTAGTGTTTATTTTGCTAATCATTCCAATTTGATAATATTATAGGCGCTGCGGCGTACTCCGGATATAGCTCAGATCAGGATATCTACTTAATTCTATTTAGAGTTAAAAACTTAATTCTTACTAATACTTAATTAAATACTTAATTCTATTAAGAGTTCAAAATTCGTCTTTGGAAATCTTTCAAATTGAAAACTTTCTTTCTTTTATTTATTCGTCTCCCATACCACTGTTTATAATTTTCGATGATTTTTACAGGAACATGGTCAATAAAGGAAATGGAGCCTATTAACGTTGATGGTAAGATTTTCATTGATATCTTTTAATGATTTTATTTACTAACTCTTTAAGTGCTTTCATTTCAAATCTGAGTTTTAATCTGAGGAGTTCACGGTATGAATCAATTTCTAATTTAGTAATTTCTTCTTATAATTTTACTAACTATTGATGCAGCTTTCAATTAAAAAATTATCTATTAATATAAAATATTAGCAGGAAAAATTCAAAATCAGCAGCATTTAAGAATTCATTTTAAAATTCTTAAATTTTACATTAGAAAATACATTACCCGAGATTTTTTTAATAATTTAAAAATTAATTGTAAAATACTGAAATTAAAAACCGTTATTTATTTTTTATTATTGGTAGGATTTTATATATATATATATATATATATATATATATATATATATATATATAATTACGTGGTACAAAATGCCCATTCAGTTCACTTGGATGAGTGTTTAAAGTACTGATACAGTAAAAAAGCCATGTTTAAAGGGGGGATATAATGTATTTACAGGTAATAAAATTAAAAGTACATTAACAATTATGACAGTAAAGTTAAGTTTCATTTGAGTTCGAATGACGTAGATGGCAACAAAGGGCAAAACTAACTGGCTCCATAGCATACATTTTTAAGTATTTATAAAATACTCATCGGTATCGGAAGGACCTTCTCTCTCCTAATACTTTCCCGCGAATGCAATTAGCTCACTGTTTACAGTCATGTGACCCAGAGCTTTGGATTAATAGAACCCATGGTGCCATCTATTACAATGGAATAAAACTGAATAGATGGCCACTAATTAAATCTCTCTCTCTCTCTCTCTCTCTGTATATATATATATATATATATATATATATATATATATATATATAATTTTGTTGGAATATTTCCTTCGGAATCTTGCTTCAAAATTTAGACAGAGATATGTATTTTAGGAAATTTGATTGAAAAGACAAATTAAGAGAAAAATAATAATAAATCAGAAGAATTCATATCCATGAAAGATAAACTGCTAATACGAAATAGAATATATAACATTCTATTATATACATGTATGTATATAAATGATGATATAAATTAAAATATTTAGTAAAAATGATAAAAGGTAGTTGTAGGACGCGGGGTTTCTTTTATGTGAGCGGTAGAAATAGTGATCATATTTAGTTTTAGTCCCACAATTTTATTAACATGTCTATAAGGGACACAACATACATATAAAAGAAAAATATGAAATTTTACAAGAATATCTCATTACCTTTCAATTCCGTCAGTTTTAGACGTAGACTTACTCTACTCTTCTGTCGCTTCGTTAGCTTCCGTCTCCGACTTATCTCTTGGTTCGTCAGGCAAGGAATGCTCATGTTTTTTCCCTCGGATTTGCCTCTTTACAATCCTCCTTCGTACTGCAATCCATCTCGAATCTCTCTCTTTGGTTGATTTCTCCCCACACTTAACCCTTTTACGTCCGCGTTCTTCCGCATTTCCACAATAAGGGTTGCTAGGTGAGTGAGAAGGGTTGCCACAATTGATGGACCTTATACGCTCCCTCTAAGCATAAAATTAGCCCACAGAGACTGATTTTATAATATTAACATTGTATGTATTCAAAAACATTAAAACATGATTTACAAAATCAAATACAAATAAATTCAAAAAGATAAAAACAAGTAAAACATATACACTGATATCTTGAATACAAAAATACAATTATACCTTGTGTAGCACAATTGATGGATCATTCCAATTGTGATAGAGCGTCCGTACCTTGATGCTGTACTCCTGTACGATGTGAAATGGAGTGATTCTACCTTTATAACGCTAGAGCCCAGTGTATTAGCTTTGGACTTTTAGGAGTAATTTGGTCCAGATATTTCTGGGAATTATGATCAGATATGATCTCCAACCTAGCACCATAAATCCACTTATCAAATTTATTTAATCTGTATAGCACTGCCCAAGTCTCTTTCTCAATGCTTGTCCAATTCTTTTTGGGCCATTGAATTTTTAGCTCGCAAAAGCTATCGATCTGTAACGCCCGTTCACATCTATCTGAGTTAGACAACAGTTATCTGAGTTAGACGTTAGACAACATCACAGTGTACTTGAAATGGCAAGTTGGCATCAGGGGTAGCAAAACTAGTTACCTCACAGAGTAAGTCTTAATTTGTCAAAAGAATACTGCTCTTCTTCCCCCCAACTTTCCTTGTTTGGTTTACTTTTCTTAGTTAATTTAGTGAATGGTGTAGCTATTTTTGCAAAATTCAATATTTATGATCGGTATAAACCCATTAATCCTAACATAGATCTGAGCTCTTTTTCTAGCTAACTTCTGTATTGCTAGAACTTTCTCTTTGTCGGGACCATGTTTACCTCCACCTCTAACATGGGTTAAATATTTTATTCTGTCGGCGGCGAAAGTACATTTATCTAATCGCACAGAGAAACCTAACTTATCCAATTCAGTTAGAATTAATTTTAAATGAACTAAACGTTCCTGAAAAGATTTAGAATAAATAACTACATCATCTATGTGTGCCTGCGCATAATCTGAATGAGATTTTAAGACACAGTTCATTTCTCTTTGAAAAATGCGAGATGCCCCTGCCAGACAGAAAGATATCGTCTTCCACTGATACACAACATTATAAGCAGTAAACGCCGTCAACTGTTTACTTTTCTCATCTATTTTTATATGCCAATACCCCTTTAAAAGGTCTAAGCTAGTTAACCAATGGCCTGATCCTGCAATGAATATTAACTCTTGCATATCTTTCATGGGAAAAACCGTAACTTTAGTGACTGCATTTAAAGCTCTAAAATCTATGCACATTCTTACTGAAGAATCCTTTTTAGCCACGCAAACAAGCGGATGAGCGATTTCGGATTCCGATGGTTTTATCAAACCTAACTCTAATAATTCTTGAACTTGCCGTTCAACTTTTTTTCTATATGCAATGAGGACACTATAACAATGAGGTTTTTTCTGCACTACATTTGGTAATAATTCAATTTCATGGGTGCTAACAGCAGCTGGCTGTATCGGTTTAGAGAAACTGCGTTTAAACTGTAAGATTAAATTTTTAAGTGATTTTAATTAAGAATGATATAGATGTTTAATTTCAAGGTTATAAATAATTTCATAAAGTTTAAATTCTTTGGTAGAGGTCGGTAAAGTTTCATCATGCCCGAATTCTTTTTCTTCTTCAAAAATGACATTTACAGAGTTAGATCTATATATATAATGCTTTAATTTATTTTGGTGAATGTTCTTGGTAGAACCATTCGGCAGTTTAACTAAAAATGAATGGGGATTACGTTTCTTGACGATGGTTGCAGAGCCTTGTCATCTGGAAAATAATTCATAATGTCGAATCGGGTATCAACACTAGCACCTGAACTACAACTTTGAACACTCCGTTAAATGATCTTAATTTGTGATAATATGGCGCTTTTTCCTGCTGTACTGCTGAAAGATTAGCTTGCTCTGCAACCTTCTCAAGTTTCAATTTCAGATTTTCAAGATATTTGGAAACGGAAGTGCTATTCAATTGTACATTGATATGTTTCCCAGTTCAAGTAGATTTTAGAATTGATAAAGGACCGTATGGTTGCCTACCATACAGTAATTGAAATGGAGACATACCTGTGTTTGAATGCGGTATTTCCTTGTATGCCCATAACACATAAGGAATTTGTAAATGCCATCCTCTACCTTCCGCTCTAATTACTTTATGCAGCGTATTTTTTAAGGTTGTATAAAACCTTCCCACCAACCCATTTGATTGTGGATATATTGGGGTAGAGAATCTTGGACTGCTCCCGATACGTTTTTCGACCTCTTTTGTCAGTTCAGATAAAAAATTTGTCCCGTTATCAGACGCGATAACATACGGAATATCTGTCCTTGAAAATATGCTTAACAAAGTTGTCTTTCCAGTAAGACTAGTGAAATGAATGGCTTTGCCCCACTTGGTATGCTGATCAACTACGCACTATATATATTTATGTCCTTTCGTATTTGGAGGATCAATCGGACTTATCATATCTATATTCACTACCTTAAATGGTAATTCAGGCCTAAGGACAGGCGTAATTGGCGTTCTGTCACTATTTTTAAGAGTTTGAGTGAGTTGACACTCTTTACACGAGTCGCGAAATTTCTTAACGTCAGTTCTCATACCTTCCCAGAAAAATGAGTACTCGATCCGCTCTAGAGTCTTTTTAAGCCCATATGACAACTAAACACTGAGGAATGAGCAAAATTCAGTACCTCATTTCGACTACATTTTGGAATTACAAGTTGGCCAATACTCTCTCCGAGTATTTGGTCTCTATGAAATATATTATAATCTATCTCATTGTAGTATGGCTGTTTTGAAAAAACACTCCTTGCATAGAATCTGAATATTACAGGATCTTCTTTAAAACTTTTTCTTGTAATGCTTAGAATAACGCCTTTATATTAAATTTCTATGTCTGCTAACGGAAGATGTAATATATTTTAAAACTTTCTTTTCGCGCCTAATTACAAAACAAATAATTTGCGAAAAAAAAATTTTTAATTCTAAATTATCTAAAAAAATGTAGTATTCGCATATATGAAGGAAATGAATATTTTTGGTGTTTTTGAGCGCAGTTATAATTTTATTCTTTTTTTATTTTCAGATTACGAGTTCATAGATTTTCAAAATTTGATATTAGGTAAGAGTTTGAGTGTCTTTTTACACATTGCAACTGTAAAATCAAAAACCATGCAATCGAGTTTTATCATTGTTAAAGTTTATGATGAGTCTTTTCTATGGCAATGGTAATGTTGAGAGAAAACTTTTGATTAATAAAAAAAATTTATGGATGAATATCATAATACAAACTATCCTTGTAGGAAGAATAGTTAAAAGCTCAAATTTAATTATCAATCAATTATTATGCCAAACTAAGTGTAATTTTTAGTATGTGTCTATATGATTGGAAATAAATATGAAATGTGATATTTTCAAAAAAATAAATTCAAGAAAAAAGATTCTATGTCTTTTTACAATAAAGGCATTTATTATTAAATGAACAAATCAGTTTTATTCAAGAAAATTGCAATATTTCAAATAATGGTAAGTCCAATCAGCTAAATCAGTCACTAAAATGGAATGATTTATGAAAATCGTTATTCTATTAAAAATAAAAAAAGGACGATTTTAGATTTTACCAACCATCGTCTTTAAGAAAATACACCAATCAGCGCCTTGCGTTTCACCAAGACTGATTATTAGATGCATTGGTGTCTGCGTTGCCACGCGTGTGCGTGTTGGCGCAATACACGTCACATAATATGACCTAGAGCTACCAAACTTGGCCCATATATACATTGGAAATGGAAATGTGCGCTTCAGAAACGATTTTCTAAAACTTTTATTAAGTAAAATGCAAGCAAAATTCTCGGCTTTATCAACAATAACTTCCGAAAGTATTGCAACTAAAAACTGATTTTTACTTCATCATAAAGTTAAAAAAAATAATATATTCGATGATATTAATGTTTTAACAAATAAATTGTTTCTATTTATAAGGAATTAAAAAAAATAGATTTAATTAGATTTTACAACAATTAATTTTGCACAAATTGAAAATAAAATTTAGCTTGCATGAGCGCATGGGAAAAATTAGTTTTTATCACCGCTTTGTCATCACATTGACAAAAACGGAAATTCAATAATTAAGTTAACTCTTACTGCTAACTAAACCTGGGAAAACGCGCGTGTTTGTGTGAAATAGAATAAACATCACTAATTCAATTATTCAATTTTATTTAGGGCATATATAGTTTAATATATGCCGGATAGCCACTCTAAACAAGACCTAATTAATTTCTAAAACTGTATTAGTTAGTATATCTAATAAAGAAAGGTCCAAATAAAATAAATAATTACATTTTATGCAGTTTGAATCGATGAATATTTAGACGAATTACGAATTTTATATTTTTATACAGAGCTTCTGTGAGTTATATAATATAACTTATAGTTGAGACACTCATAATTTCAATAAAAAATGCTCAGCTTTTTTGCTATAAAAACTGATTTAATTATGAAAATGTGAATGTCTCTAATCTCAAAAACGCTGGATTTTATCCCTCTCTATCAACCATCTTGAATGGAAATACGCAATTCACTGCTTGGACTTTCCCAAGACTGATTGTTAAAAATAATTTCATTTTTGGTTGTCATAAAATAATTATATTCGAAGCTTTATAACTAGGTCAGACTGGAGATGTTGGACTGTCAAGATAATTTTACTGATTATGATTTATAAGATCGAAGGGCTGTATAAAATTTAGATTTCACAATTATTTCAAGATATGCATTTGTTGATTGCCATAAAATAAAGTATTATTTGCCGCATTTAAGTCTTTTTGTAGGTGAAACTGAATTTTATAATGAGTCAAAAATGTTTATTGAATAATTCTTGGAGATACAAGTATATCATAAATTATTTAAAAAAAATATTCTATGTTACACATAAGATTACAATGCTGAAGGATTCCATTTTCTGTAATCAGTTTTTCTGTTTCCAAACGTATTGTTTTTCTTTAAAAAATTTATTTGGTTCCTAATTCAAATCTTACTAGGGCTGACAAAAATTTTGAGAGATATAGAACAATGCACTGACTATTGTAAGACTTCTTCTATAATAGTTGTAGTTATATGACTACAAAAATTTGAAGATTAAAAGCCTTTTGCGGAACACGCTATTAAGACATCAAGGTACATTTTTATTTGTCTGAAAATTTCAGAAAGCATCACTCTTGAAGAAATATTTGGTCATTAAAGGTCATTATGAATAAATTTGTAATTTAATTATTTCTTTTTTTATATTTTACTAACTATTGATGCAGCTTTCAATTAAAATTTTATCTATTAATATACATTTATAGCAGGTAAAATTCAAAATCAGCAGCCTTTAGGAATTCATTTTAAAATTCTTAAATTTTAGATTAGAAAAGACATATAGTCGAGAATTTTTTCATAATTAAAAAACGAATTGTAAAATACTGAAAATAAAAACCGTTTTTTATTGTTATTATTGGTAGGATATATATAAATTTTAATTTTGTTGGAATATTTTGTACAGAATCTTACTTTAAAATTTAGACAGAGATATGTGTTTTAGGACATTTGATTGAAAAGACAAAATAGGAGAAAAATAATAATAATAAATCAGAAGAATTCATATCTATGAAAGGAAAACTGCTAATACAAAATAGAATATGTAGCATTCTATTATATACATGTTTGTATATAAATGATGATACGTATAAAGTAAAATATTTGTCTTTAATATTTATGATACTTCTCAAAAGTAACATTAGAACTAAACAGTGTATTTACTCATTACTGGAAACTTTATTGCAGTTATTTTTAATCACTATTATTTAAGAACCATCAGCTATAAAGAAAAATATTTAATTTCTATGTGCTGAGTTTTGTCTCTTATTCTATTGTTTATTGTACTGATCATTCCATTTTAATTATATTATAGATGCAGCTCGCCAATTTGCTAACCGACGAGGTAAGGATATCTACTTAATTCAATTTAGGGTTAAAATTAGCATTAG
>JAOUZG010043721.1:406906-443991 GCA_026289955.1 Argiope argentata
AAATTCTATGTGCAGAGTTTTGTCTCATATTCTATTGTTTATTGTACTGATCATTCCATTTTCATTATATTATAAGTTCTGCTGAAAATTCTGCTAACCGAAGAGGTAAGGATATCTACCAAATTCAATTTGGGGTTATAAATTCGTCTTTGGAAGTCAAACTGAAAACTCTCTTTCTTTTATTTATTTGTTTTGAATATCACTGGTCATAATTTTCGGTGATTTTTATTGACCCACGCTCCAGAAAGGAAAAGGAGCCATTGTACAATGATGGTAAGAAGATTTTCATAGATATCTTATAATGACTTTATTTACTTACTCTTTAAGTGTTTTCATTTCAAATCCGAATTTCAATCTGCGGAGTTCGAGGAATGAATAAATGGATAATTTAGTAATTTCTTCCGTTAATTTTTCAAACTATTGATTTTGCTCACAATTAAAAAATTTTCAATTAATATTTCATTTTAGCAGGAAAAATTCAAAATCAGCAGCATTTAAAAATTCATTTCAAAATTCTTAAATTTTAGATTAGAAAATACATTAAGCCAAGAAGTTTTTAATAATTTGAAGTTTGTTGTGTTAAATATTAAAGAAAAAATGATACTAAACACTGTCTCTTAACTGTAATTTTTAGTCGAAAATAATCTATTTTTATTGAAAACGATGGAGTACTATAACGACACTATATAATCTTTAAATCAGTTCTTGGAAAATCATTTAAATTGAATGTATACATAATGAAAATCTAATTACGATTTTAATTAAGTTGATATACTTCCAACGAACGATATTTCTTACGATTTTTCACCTCAGTTAAAATATAAATATTTATGAAATGGATTCTGCTAATTCGAAATAGAATATTTGGCATTCCACTATATATATATATATATATATATATATATATATATATATATAATATATGTACATAAATGATGCTATAAATTAGAATATTTAGTCTTAAAAATAATATAATTTCATTTAACTTTAAATTTTAGTGTAAACCTTAGAGAATGTCATTGCAATATCAATGTTAATGATTATCATGAGAAATGAAAAAAAGAATATTTTTTATCAAATTTATGGCAGCCAAAACAGAAAGCTTTAAACACGGCGGGACGAAAACAACTCTTGAATGCTTTGAAGACACATCTAATGGGCTATGCAAAACTTGTCAATCATCGATTAAATGAAGTATAAATTAGAATACGATTTCTATTTAATGAAAGTTTTCCTGTCTGCCTTCTTATTTTTAATTATTTCTTAAAGCAAGAGTTAGTACCTGTATTGATAAATTGATAGTAATTTTTTATATTGTTTTTCTCCATTAAATTTCAAAGTTTAGTTTCATTAATTAATTTTAACAATGTCATATTTAATCTTTTTCCTAAGATGGTAATTAATTTTCTATTTATTTATTAATTATTTTACTTATTCACGTATTCAAAATTTTCCGCAATATATGTGTTGATGCCATTCCTCTTTGCTGATTGAACAAATTCTTAACTCTTAAACGTTTTTTTTTTTAAATGTCGTTACAACAATATAATTATTTGTGCTGATTTGAAACCAAATGCGGTGAATGTTTATTGCGATGATAATTAAATAAAAAAAGTTTCAACTCATGGAGAGAAAAAATATATTGCCCGTTTCTTCATATGCAGAATATTTCAGTCTGAGATTAATTCATCAAATTTTTGACTTATTAAAATATTGATTGTTTCTTTATATGCCTAATATATGTGTATTATTGCATCACTTATAGAGGTTATGTTCTATTTTTAATATAACTTTAAGAACAGGGAAATCTGGGCATCGTTTATGATCGCGAATGTTTTTGAACTCTACATATGATTAATCAATAATCTTTTGAAACTGATGAGAGAAAAAAGAAATTTATTTCTTTTAACATAGATTAGAAATCCGCTATTTTAAAGAACATTTTTGTTTATTTATAATATATTGCGTTAAATTTGTGACTTCAATAGTCAAAAATATGCGAGGATTTTTTAAATTTACTTTATTTAAGATATCGAAATTTCCGTTTTAGCTATCTTAATTCGTCACAATTTTTTATTGTATGACAATTTTATAAAATGACTTGTCAGAGAACTCTCTGCTTAATGTATAATATAGAACAATTTCTAATGCATTGAATTCATCATATTTCTAAGAAGCAATCATTAGAACTATTCAATTTTATTTACTCGTTGGAAACATTCACTGCAGTTATATTTAATTAATATTATTTTAGATAGAATTTTTTTAAAAAATATTTATATCCTTTAGTGTAGAGTTTTATCTAACATTTTATTATTTATTGAATTAATTTTTCTTTTTAATTATATTACTGGTATAAACGAAGGCTCAAGAGATCCACAGTGTAAGGATCTATGCCTAACTCTTTTAAGGAATCAATAATAATATTTCGAAAACCTTTAAGGGGTAAACATATTTCTTTAAGTTTCCGTCTTGTATGAAATTGTCTTAGTCCCAGAAGGTTCCCATATACTCATCGGAATTGCAGCTCAAAATTTTGAATAAAGAAGCTTTTAAATGTTTTGAATTCACTTAGATTTTTTATGCCAAGTTTTTTTATAGTACTCTTATAATTTGTATTTCAATTTTGAAATTAATTATTGATTTTTATTTACAATTATTTTCATTTAAATTATAATTAGAAAGTATCTGCTACATATTACTTGAAATTATTGAATTATCATACATCTAGCATTACTTCTGCTTATAATAAGGAATGAAAAACCATCTATATAAGAAAAAGATTTTGATTAGAGGAAGTTATAATAAGATTTATTGAAGAAATAATATTTGAAATAATATTTTGAAATTTATTTTGTTTAAATATTTGTCAAAATATATAGTACTAGGTACTAAAAATTATAATTTTTTTATATTTATGATGCAACTTGTAATTGTGTTTCTTATTCAGATAGCACTAATGACTTATTGAACTATTTTAAAATTTTACACGAGGATCATAATGAACTTCACTGCATAACATGTTTTAACTTCTATTCCAAAAAGTAATTTTTATGTTTCTTAGAATTCTTATGCAATTTTGGAAACATTTTATTTTGCTAAAAATTCAAGTATTTCTTCCATACACTCCTTTAACTTAGGTTTTTTAGGGTGGGTCGAAAAAAAATCTACTTATTTCTTTCCAAGCAGAAAATTTGGGTCGCGTTTCATCGCTGATAATGTTCGGTTTTAATATATTTAGTGAGAGAGTCGGTTGGGTTAGCATCACTAGTATTAAGAAAATATATATAAATTTTGCATAATGCATGTAAATATTTTATTTTTTAAGTGTATTCTATTTAGAGCAGGGTTATTTTGCATTAGATTTGTGATATTTCTCTAAAATTAGCATTAGAACTGTGCAATTTTTTTACTCGTTGGAAACATTCACAATAGTTAGGATTAATAACTATTATTTAAGAACCATCAACAATGTAGAAAAATATTTACAGCCCTATATGTTGAGTATTGTTTCACATTCTATTGTTTATTGAATTTATAATTTCACTTTAATAATATTACAGATATCACCGGAGAAGCTATCCATAGTAGAGATAAGCATATCTATTAAATTCTATTCAAGTTTTGACATTTATTATTTTGAAATTTCAGAAAGAAAATTTGTGTTTTTTGTTTATTTATTCGTCTAGCACACTAATTTCGTTGATTTTTGCAGCGCCGAGATCACGAGAAGAAAGGAGGGTGCGAAACGTTCCGAACAAAAGTAAGGAAATTTTTATAGATATATTTAAATAATTCTCTTTAATTCCAATGATTTTTTTTATCTTTAATAACTCTTTTAAGGCTTTTCATTTTGGATCGTCTGAATAAGCAAAAATTCTTTATTCCACAACCGAGTTTCTATCTGAGAGGCTGGCAGAATAAATAAGTAGATAATTTATAATTTTCTTTGTATGCTTTTTGAAACTTTTAAGAGTTCTTTATTATAGTTTTACTTTTAAATCATTCTGAAATAATTTTTAATATCAATTATTTATAATTGTCTTAGTTTGATTTCCCTTCATACATTTAAAAGGAGAAGATCTCTAATTCCCCACACCATACATGATTCATTTACTTCGTCTGAATAGACGGGCACTATTTGAATATCAGGCATTTTAGTAGGTCTTAATTTGCATGGAATTTTGAGAATATCGTTGTGAAATTCAGGGGTGTTTATATTTTCTATACATTTCAATATTACTCAGAGAAAGCTGTCCAGTTGATAGAGTACTAGGTATAACTAGGCACCAGATACGTATCTGATTTCCAGTATCTTTAATTTTTTCGCTCTGCTTTTTTTTTGAAAATGCATGTATCATGATTTTGGATGGTTCGAATGATAGTGAAAGTAAGTAGGAATCAGTTCACCGTTTTATTTTATCTTATTTTTGTTTTAAGAGGCATATTTTTTTTATCCAGTTGCTGCAATCACGAAATTTTAAAATATCAACAATGAAATAATTCTAATTTTGAAATTATTTAGTTATTTTTTTAAACATTAACATATTACGTACTGTATTTCAAAACACGAATATAGTGAAAATATTTAACGGTAATTTTTAAAAAGTTTATTTTAATTTAGACTTAAAATGACTACATGGATAAATATAGTAAGGGTTTATCCTTCTATTGTGATGCTATCTATTTCAGACCGATATCTGTACGTGCTGAGAAGGATAGAGAAAATTTTTCAGAATGTATGATTCTGTTGAATTAGACGTATTTTATCCTTACTTCGCTACAGAGCGTTATTGGAGAAATTAGTATTACGAAGGAGCGAAACGCTGCCTGATTGGGCAAATTTTGCTTTCCGTCCACATTTTAGCATATTAAAATAAATTTATGACATCTTGGACAATTCGTTTATTACGCAATGACTATCATTTAAAAAATATGATGTATTTTCTGAATCTAAATATATACTGTTTAAATGCTAGTAACTGCAATGCTTTTGCCACTTTCCGCAATGATTTGTTAGAAGCGTATTACTTTTAGTAATAGTTCCGTGGTCAAAGATCAAGGCAAAGATTCCGTTAATTTAAGTTCGTATCTTTCAATTTTATTTTTGGTGGGATAAAGTAACAAGCACTGACGGAACAGCGCTCCGCCTTCGCTACACTCGAATATATAATTCCAATTTTTATCAGTTAGATATAAAATGAATTCATTTTTAATAAGTTAAAATAGAATGTTTAAGGCAGTTCGAATTATACAATTGTGCGGTGTATGCGTAAATGAATCATAATTGCGAATGGACTGTATAGATACATTTATTTAGTAGCGTGTTAGCGAGACAGTTTCAGAAACTGTTCTGAGATATTATATGGTTGCCAAGTTGGCGTAGTTACAGAGTTCGCCAAGGGAAGAGGCTCCAGCGCCACAGGCGTGATTTTACGAGTACAGAACAACAATAAAGAATTTGATTTCTTCCGTTCAGTCAGGCATACTTATTTACATCGATTTCAAGGCATAAATTATTTCAAATTTATAATAAACCTGAAATGCATTGTTTAATGTGAGACTTTTTACCGATTTTACTTTCATTATACATCTAAGTGCAATCAATACCACGGTGCAGATTATTGGTTTTTAAAGTGATGCTGAAATGAAAAGTTTTTCATTCATCACTTACCTCTTCTCTTAGTGAAAATGTATATTATCAGGTAAGTGCCAATGTAATAATGAATGCATTTTTTTATTACCTATACATACCAAAATAAATAGCCAAATATTTTCTTCGTAAATTTGTAGAATGTCGTCAGTAATGGTGCTTTTATTGGAACTTTCAAAATCTAAGCTCTTTTCTAGCATTTTTCTAGCATATACATTTTCTTTTTCTTTCTCGATCAGATTTTCATTCGATAGTCATGAGTTCATTCGTCATTGTTGTATATCTTTGTAAATTTGCATGTTCTTTAGATAAAACAATTATATGAAAGATTCCCGATTGAAATGAAATCTTGAAATTAAAGTCTTGATTTCTTCTACACTTTCATTTACGTGCAGTTTTCACTGGGCTATAAATAAGGTATGGAATAAGATAGTTATTTTTGCTTGAATAACGATTCTTAATTAATAATTTCTATCAATATTATGATTTTGATTTTAACATTTCCTTAGTTCTTCTTTTTAAGATTTTTTTAATTATTATTTTTTACTTTTAAAAACTGATGTTCCCTGAACTATTAAAATTAAACTAATTTTTTTTCTCATTTTTACAGAATAATGTAATCCCATGGATATATTTCATCTGTTGAATAATAAAGTTCAGTAAGTATGCAATAATTACTTTTTTAAAAGTTATTTCAAATGGTTAATTACCCATATATTGGTATTACAAATATTATTGTACCTACATTCGAAAATAGAATCTTAGATGAAAATTAAATTTTAATCAAATGATTTAAATGTTATGTACAAGTTAAGTATTTGCAATTTTAAATACAGATATATCAAAACTAAACATTAATGATATTTATCAAGCATTTTAAAATTTGCTCGATGGATTAAAATGATTGAAAGCTGATTGCTTTTGGAAAATCTAAAACACTGCGAATTTCTGGTTTTTAATTTGTCATAGTTATTTGGTTGCAACATGGTAATCGTATGCTTGTCTCAGCTATTACAATTAAAAATCAGTAAATATTTCTATAGAAAATCACATGTACTTATTCCTTAATCATTTAATAAAAAAAAATTGATTTCACTTTTCTTTTAAACCATTATAGAGTATCACTTGCTTGTAATGATATTATAGTGGTATGGAATAAATATTGTTGCAGACAACATATATGCAATATAATAAGCCATCAAAATTTTAAACGTTTTTATGAAATTAAAACATATTTACATGTTCTTTTTATCATGATTATATACAAATGAATGACAAAGTAAAAGGGATAATTGTTCAATTAAGAGGGGCATTTCGCACCGCCATTACAGCTTCGCATCTTGGCATAGATATCTTGCATCCAGTGGAAAAAGGTATCGTTTGTCCATGTATTTATCATTGTCTTCGAGTGATATTACAATATCTCTTCAAGTAAAACTCTAAAAAAACCGCACATTATCATCAGTGGATAATGAAGAGAGGATAGTAGACGCCCTTTTTAAAATGCCTTAATCCCGTCACCATCATTAATGATTTAGTAAGTGATATAGCGCTCGGGGCAAGATAATTTTTTTCGCCCCTTCATGATATTTCTCTTAAAAAGTTACATAAAACCGCTAATCTTGTTTCCATATTTCTCCTTTTAACCCTGCTGCTGCTGCTGCTGTTGTTGTGTTGTGATGTGATTAATGGCACTTGCCGTGGACAATTCTCCACTGATACGATCAGCAGATGATTTAAGCCTAAGAAAAGTGTCTCTTTGTTTTACAAGTAGCGCCATCTAGGGCCAAGAGTACGACTTAGCTACACACGCCACACCCCTTTTTAGGGGGCGGACTTCATTCATGCAAATTCATTCATACATCTCAAATCGTAATTTAGACCTTGAACAGAGAACGATCTCCTCTGACCCCTCTCAAAAAACGTTTTAACGATTCTCATTGGTTATGAACTCATGCGTCTCCAGACAGTCTAAGGAGAAAGGATTGAGGAAATTTCCTCAAACAATCCTTTGGAACTTCCTATGGATTTTAAGCTTTTATGTCTAGACTTTGTAACCATTACAAGTTTCACTCGCAATAAAATATAACCATAAAATAAATATACATACACTGAAGTGACAAAAGTCATGGGATAGCAATATGCAAATATACAGATGGCAGTAGTATCGCAGCGAAAAAGTATAAATGCGCAGTTCGTTTTCCAGAGCTTTCATTTGTGTTCAAGTTATTCATGTGAACAGGTTTTTCGTGATTTATGGCGGCACGACGAGAATTAACAGACTTTGAGCGTGGAATGTTAGTTGGAGCTAGACGCATGGGTCATTCCATTGCGGATATCGTTAGTGAATTCAACATTCCGAGATCCACAGTATCAAAAGTGTGCCAAGAGTATGAAATTTCAGGCATCATCATCCCATCATGGTGGTTGACCACCTGCACTTAACGACCGAGACCGCCGACGTCTGTGTAGAATGGTCAATGTTAATAGACACGCAACACTTCGTCAAATAACTGCAGGAATCAATTTGAGACGTGTCCGATAGGACTGTGCGGCGAAATTTGTCTTCCTTGGGCTATGACAGCAGAAGACCGACTCGAGTGCCTTTACTGACAGCACGACATCGCCTGCAGCGACTCTCCTGCGCTCGTGAGCATATCGACTGGTCCCTAGACCAGTGGAAAACCGTGGCGTGGTCAGATGAGTCACGATTTCAGTTGTCACGAGCTGATGGTAGAGTTCGAGTGTGGCGCAGACCCCACGAAGCCATGGACCTAAACTGTCAGCAAGACACCTTTCAAGCTGGTGGTGGCTGCGTAATGGTGTGGGCTGTCTTTACATGGCATGGACTCGGTCCTCTGGTGCAACTGAACCGATAACTGACTGGAAATGGTTATGTTCAGCTGCTTGCAGATCACTTGTAGCCATTCATGGACTTCACGTACCCACACAACGATGGGATTTTTATGGATGACAATGCGCCATGTCACCGGGCCAGAACTGTTCGCGATTGGTTTGAAGAACATTCCGGACAATTCCAGCGCATGATCTGGCCACCTAGATCGCCCGATATGAATCCCATCGAGCATTTATGGGACATCATCGAAAGGTCCGTTCGTGCCCAAACTCCTGCACCATCCACACTTTCACAATTATGGACGTCTATACAGACAGCATGGCTCAATATTCCTGAAGAGGACTTCCAACGACTTGTGGACTCCATGACACGTCGAGTTGTTGCACTTCGCCGGGCAAAAGGAGGACCGACATGATATTAACAGTCATCCCATGACTTTTGTTACTTCAGTGGGTATCTATAATTATACTGTATATGAATAATCATCCAAACGAACGTACCACAATATATATGTAAAAAATATCTGATAATTGAACGCATGTTACAATAACAAATAAAAGATATGTTTCATAAAGTAGCGAACTGTGCATATTCACGAAGCCACAAAGTAATAGCAATGTTTCTGTTAATTTTATTACAAAATTACATAGCCTTTGTGTCATAAAAGGGCCGAATGCAGCTCCAGGGTTAATATCGGCGCCAAGGGAATCTATAGCCCACTAATGCCTTTCAAAATTTGATAAAGGAAGCGAGTAAATCAATTTATAAATAAGACATGAATTTGAAATGGCACTATCAAAATTCCCTGTAAACCAAATGTCTGTCAAAAATCGCAAACATTTGTCTGCCAAATTGAAAGTACAGAAAAATTAGCATGTGAAATTATTTCCATATTTGAAAGAACATATGGATGGGAATAAGTTCTTACACTCATGTAAACAAACAAGTTTCCTTTCATGTCTCAAATGACTAACATTTACCTAAGATCGTTTTGAAGCTAATCACTGTGGACAAGTTATATTTCAAAATAGCAAAAATAGTTATTGAAAAGTTCTATCAAACATCAGAAAAAAAATAACTTCATCATTAAATTAACTTTTTGACATAGGATTTGATTATTTTCCAAGTTTAATTTGATTATGTTTTTATGTTCATATCAAATGTTTTAGATATTTTATAAAAATATATTAATTTATTCTTTTCTCTTTTTTTGCAGTATTTCGCACTTGCAATGTTTTTTAAGTCTTCAAACTATTCTTAACGGATCTCTCCAAAGAATTCTAAAATACTCTGCGCTTTTGCGCATGAGTCAGGCTGGTTACACACTCAGCAGACTTTTCCGACATGATTAATTCACCGGCGCCTCCATAGCAATGGTAGTGTATTGTATTATAAAAGAGTTTACACATTTGGCGGAAAAATAAAGGCGCGGTCAATTTGTCGTTGGTGGATGCTGTTCCGATGTCGGCTGCCACTAGCGCCAACGAAATTTGACAATGGTAAATAAACACATAATTTAATCCATTAAAAACCATAAATTTTAAATAACATTTAAAGCACTTCTAACTGCTTGCTGAAGTAATATGTGATACACAGCTGTGATGAACCAAATCCAAAGATTGAACTGCCGTTTTTTTATTATCTCTTTTACTTCCACTGTTTCTGATTGATTGGATGAAGTATCATTACTCAGAACAGCTGGACTGTCTGCTAATTCTTTCAACATGTAGGCAGGTTTCAGTCTGTCTATACTGACCGACACATCTTTTCCATTTCTTAAGAGGTTTAAATCTTTATCATTGCGGCTAACCACTTCAAAGGGACTCTCGTATGGAGGTTCAAGGTTTTTTCTAATATTGTCCGACCTCAGAAAAACATTAGTGCACACAATCAGCTACTTATTGACAAAAACTGCATGTCGCCCGTGATGTTGGGTTGCCAGAGGTGAAAGCTGTTGCATTGCCTCCTTGAGCCTTTCCACCAAAGTAGAAGGAATCGGGACTGTTTTCTCAGGAGCAGAGAAATTCATTATGAAAGCGTATGGAGCCTTATAAACCAACTCTGCAATTGTTGCTTTCAAATCTTCCTTCCATGCAATCGGAAACCCAGTAGCATGGTAGATAGAACTGCCATGAGCCATTATAGCTGCTTTGAGCTGTCAATGGAACCTCTCGACTTGCTCATTTCTGCTGTTTGATGACTTGGGATACCCAAAAACTTTATTGGAGCTTCAAAAAGAGATGATTCAAACTGTGTTTCCTCGTCAGTTGTCAAATTAAAGGGTTTACCAAAGCTGGAGATCTAGCTAGAAAAGAATGTTCCTGCTATTGTTTCTGCGGACATCTCTACTAATGGAAATGTATCTGGCCACTAAGAGAACCGATCTACACAGTTAAGGCAGTAACGAAAATTCTCTAGGAAGAAGTACCACTACGTCAATACGCAAAGCGATAACTCGGAGGAACAAAATATCCAACCTTACTTCTTGTATGTCGAGAAACCTATGCAAGTTGACGCTGCCAACACGTGTGAGCCCATAGCTAGTATCTGTTGTAAACTGACCGATCAGATCCAAATTCCGTTTTTGCCGTGTCGAATTTTTACCATCTATCTGCTTGAATGCATCCCTTAGTTAGTACTGTATGCTTCACAGAATGTTTTACTTGCCTTGGGGTTGAAACGGCTTCAATAAGAGCAGAGAATTCAGTGAGAAGCTTGTAAAAATTTGCAAAAGATGAAATCTACATTCTATTCATTTCAAATTACATTTAACCAGTAAATAGTTTAAATAACGTGGTTAAAGTGAATTTGTCAATGAAATTGTGCCTATTCTTACAGAGATAACAGAAATTTTACCGTTGAGTGTGTAAACCTTCGAATTCTATGAGTAGTAAAGGTACAATATCTGCTGAAGGAAAAAACGCTATGAGTGTAACCAGCCTTAGAATGGGTTTAATTCGGCAAAATAGAGAAGGGAGAGGAGGAGATGTTTACTTTCAACTGTAAAGAAAATTTCAGAAATGGCACACATCCGTCCATGTGAGATGGAATCACCGAAGTGATCGCCTTAGTGAGATGAAATCGCCGAAAATTGGTCGTCTCAGAATACTGAAACGAATTTTATATACGTATATTTTGTGAATGGGTCAAATTTGTTACAAAATGTAATTTAATAAATTTTGTGTTCTTAAGTTCCTGGTTGTGGTTCTTTAAGCCAGTACATTTATTACACTCGCACCATTAGATATAAAGGGAAAACAAATAAAAATTAAAGCAGCGTTTTCATTTCGTTATCATAGACATATAGCTACATCTTCAAGGCTTCAAAGGATTGAAGAGAGAATGGTAGGGAAGAAGGGAGCATAATTATGAAGTTATTCATCTACACACAGATAGTGCAGAAAAAATAATTCGCTCCCTTCATCCCAACATATTCCTTCTGTGAATGCTATATATTTCAAATAATTCTAATGCTTAATACACAAAACTTAAATGCATATAAACATACGAGATTTATGCAATTAGTGAAATATTTTTCATGGAATATTTTAAATTTTTATCTCGAATAGTCTTTATAAGAAAATCTACACTTAATATTTCAGTTCGAACGTATTCCAATTTAATTTGTTTTCCTACAAATCATTCCCAATATGAAAAGTAAATTTATATCCCTTCTTTCACTCGAAGATCTAGGGCATTTAGTCTGCTGAATTCCTGTTTGGCTATCCGAATTTAAAGTTACTGCACTCGACTCCATTAATAAATTTACAATTCAAATAATACCGTCACAAATTTCAGAAATCGCATGAAACTCACTCTTGTTTAAATTTTCAGGGAATTAATGAATCGTCTTATAAAGTTATGCTGCCTGAAAATAATTTACCATTTCCTACATTTTTCTGCGAGCACCAGAACTAGTTTTCAGATAATCATATTTCTTCTCATAATATTTATCTTTTATATTCCTAAAATATCTTAATACTTTTTGTCTAGTTTAGGGTTAAATGTGAAAGATAAGTTTTTACATATGATATTTCAGGGCATTACCTATTAACTGAGTATAAAAGCAACAAATTAATACCTGATATATACTAATATCAATCAGATAATTGAGAATAGGAAAACTTATTTATTTGCAAGAGTTTAGACACTTTTACATTTTTCTAGATTATGTTTTATTAAACAAATAATGAATCAATATATTCACATAGAGAAAAATTTATGCCATTTTCATGTTTTAAAAACTTTTATATATAGAAACTAAGTAATTTTATTCTCAGGTAAATCAAATACATTTTAAATTTTCATTACAATCTCATGTCACATTTTCTTATTATTACGTTAAATATTAGAAACATGTACTTACGCTTAGAAAAAGTAATTTTGACCATAATTCTTAATGAAAACGGAATTGCTAAAAACCAAATGCATTAATCCAAACACATTCGTCTTTTACAGTCATGTACCAACGTCTATCCGATTGTGGTAAATTATAAATATTCTTTTTTAATTTACAAATTCTCATCTCCAATTCTAAATAACTAGGTAGAGGTAACATGTAAAACAGTTTCTTCTAGGTTACTCTACAGTTATATATACAGTTTATACAGTTTAAAAATCAAAGAACTTTTAGGTAGAAGGTGACCGGAAGACAACAAACAAGGATAACGAGTATCTAGTCTGGAGTTAAGAGAAACGTGAGTTCACTAAGTAGGAGAACGAGGTGTCTGATATTGGACTGCGAAATTGTGTATAATACTGTAAGTTATCTGTCAATGAATAATAACCATAGTTCTGCTGGCATAATGATATTTATCCTAATTAACAGCAATTCTTATTTAAGTGTACTATGTTGTGATGTTAAATATCAGACAACTATTAATCGAAAAGCAAAATTCACGACAGTAGAAATATTTATACTTAAAAAAAATAATTGTGAAATTTTTTAATTGGTTTGTTTTTAATGTCAAGTTCATTTGAATATTGTTAAAGAATATAATTTCTGCTTTTTTGAGTTTGAATAAATTAATATTGCATACCGAAATTACAAAACTGGCCGGCTTTCTGGGACAGAGGTAGCACGTTTTCCTCGTGTTCTGGGAATACCGGGTTCGAGTCCCGGTTCGGGCATGGTTGTTGTTCTGTGTGCTATCAGTGAGATGTGTGACTGCCCCCCCTGCAAAAAAGGGGCTATGCAAGCAAATGTGGTGAGTGTGTAGCTAAGTCGTACTCTTGGCCCTAGTTGGCACTACTTCAAAAACAAGAGACGCTCCTTTTGGCTTAAATCTGTTGTTGTATCAGCAGGGGGCTTGCCCATAGGCAAGTGTCATAAGTAACAACAACAAAACTGTATACAGTCAGTGCATGACAATTCCATTTAATGACGAAGAAGGAGTCGATTTTTCCTGGTTTATTTTCATATATATGGACACGGAAATTTTTTAAGTACCACACAAGCACAAAACATTGCAAAGACAACAGAGAGAGAGAAAGCATAGCGCCACATCGACGTCCCGAATAGATCTAATTAAGGAAACAGATTTTTCCCCCGGGAGGGAATTAAAATTCTAACACCCACCTCCCGGATGAGGACCTCCATAAAACTGCATATTGTAGTTACAATAAAACAAATTAAACAATTAGTATGGATACAAATACAATTCTGATTAATTTTCGTTATATATGATATAAAATAAATAACATTAATATACTTAATTTTCAGAGGGTAAAATAGCCATATCACGAACATTTCGTTTTAGGACATTACCATTTGGTTGTTTAACATTTATTACTCTAATTTGGTTGTCACTACCGTGGAAAAGTTCAGTGACTCTTCCAACCCACCCCTTTGTTCCGGGAATATTTACATTTTTTAAAAATCGGAACCAGTGTTCCAAATTTCACATCATTTTTTCTAACTTTCCATTTCATTTTCCATTTGTAAACTACAAAGATAATCGCGTTTCCATATTTTTCCATACATTTTGAGAAAATTTTGTGATTTTTTTTGCCATTTTTACAGTCTATTTTCATTTATGTTAATTAATAATGATTCGGCAATTCCATTAATTGGTCTGCTATTACAAAAAATGATTAGATAATGATGTTTCAAAATTTTCGAATTCTAGAGATAGCGGAGTAAGAGGTCTAGAATTTAGGACGCCTTCAATTTCAGACAAAATTGTTACAAATTCTTCAGGAGTTAGTTTTCGATTTCCAAGCACACTTTTAAATAAAATATAAATGATTTTTCTCCGGCTTCCCAAATACCTCCAAAATGTGGTGATTTAGGCGAAAAGAATTTCCATTCAATAGATTCTAAAATTAAAAATTCACTTAAACCTTGATCAGGATAGTTTACAAGATTATACAGCCTTTTAAGTTCTTTTCTTGCGCCGACAAATGTTTTGGAATTGTCAGTAAGACTTTTTTCGTATTTGCCTCTCCTTCCAAAGAAACGCTTTTAATCAAGGTGTAAGGCTTTAGTACATAAGCACACATAAATTATTACATAAACTTTGTTCAATATACCTTTCTTCTGATTTTTGAATTCTTCTGAAGAACGGGCCAGCAAAGTCATTAAAAGTAATTTTGAATATATGATTAGGAGTCACACAATGAGCTGGTAGATCACCCTTTAATTGGGTTGTTAAAATAGGTTTGTTTTTCACACAAGTAATAAAATTAAAATATAACTTTCTAAGAATTATGCTTAACCACTGATTGGCCAAAATTTCTCACGTACTTCATATAACAAGGCTTGTGCTCCCAAATGAAAATATTTCTTATGATAATGCACTAAAATATTATAAGCTAAATTATTATTTGAGGGTAACACAACAGGATATTTTGAATAAACATTTAATTTTGAATTTTTTAACCTGCCTCCTATTCTGAGAATACATTGTCGTCCATAAATAAATTTAAAGATGACAATTTACTTTTCTTTGGAACATTCTTACCTCCTTTCAGATCTCCTCCTTCAACATACCACGTTTAACAATTCGGATTAATTGATTTTCTGTCTGAATCCTTTCATCAGCCATAATGGGCCCTCCAGCCCTTGACTGAGAGTACTACCTGAAATTAGATAAAAATCTAAAAATATATGAATTAATACGAATAAGTTTTACATAATCATTTATGATTTTGAGAAGTTTATCGAAAAAAATTATCACAATTAGTTTTGACTACAGTTATTACTAAGTTGTTCGCTGGAACATAAACTTCCCTTTAGTTCGTTTGCTACTTCAATTTCATTGAATTCGCTGTTCGTTGTGTTGTCAAGGCATAGATACGAGTTAGACAACCAGTCTGGTCCATGCCACCAAACATCATCTTGCACTAACACAAGAATAGACAGTCCTCGAGTTAACTTGCCAGCAGGGTTTGTCTTCCCTCTGCAGTAATTTCACTGACCTCGGTTGGATTTCAGCTGGATCTCCCTTGTGCTATTTTTCACAACCTCCTTCCGCCTTAAAGGATTTCTTTTTATGTAATGAAGGCTTATTTGTGAATCCGACCAGAAGAAGCTGTGGTCAGATGTAATCCAGGAAAATATTCGTTTTAAGTATTCTTCTAATTTGGCAGAAACAAGGACTCCCATGAGTCCGAGTCTACGCAGGCTGAAATTTTTTCAGAGTAACAAGACGGCATTTCGCTCCTATGAAATCGGAGCTCATCTTCCCACTGGTAGCATTCTTGAAGTAGGCCACACAACCATAAGCCTTTGGGCTTACGTCGGAGAAAATATGAATGAAGGAAGTTAAAACGAGGCAAAGAAATCGGAGGAATAGTTTTAAACCTTATCCAATCATGACTGAAATGTCTCTTGAATGTTCGGTTATAGTGGGTTCATTCCGTTTCAGATCCTGTTCCCAGGTGTTCTGTAGCAACAACATTCTGACAGTGAAAGAGGTTATCACCAAAAGGATCAAACAGCATCCCACAAATGCTCTAAATCAATCGCGTCGAAAGATTGCCATCCTTCATCTTATAAATTTTATGAAAGTCTACAGTAAATTTATCGTTGATATTGTCCAAAATGAGTCCAAGAATTTGTAATGGCAAGCCTAATTCTTCGGATGTTTAAGGCGATCAACATTAGCTAGTTCCAAGCTTCATTTAGAATTGGGGAGTTTGTAACCCATCTTCGTAGATCCATTCTGACCTGATTTAAAATGTAGATCATTTCATTGCTTAGTTGAGTAACTTTGAAAATGCTTTATGTGCATGCTGCTAGATTGTCGACGTACAAATAGTTCAACATTTTACACGCTTCTATATATTAACTTTAGAACTTTTCTAAATGCAGTTTAATGACTGTGGCAAGTAAGAATGGGCTGCATTTCATAGCAAAGGTGACTCTTTTATATCGGTATGTTTCAATATTATTATTGCTGAAATCGAGATTAGCATAATCCCCTTTTATCCATAGGATTTTCAGAAATTGCTTATCTTCCTCGACGATCCCTACTTCTAAAAAAGTGAGTAGAATATCTGTACTAAATGCAATTTCGTATAATCTAAACAGTTACAAGATTTCAAGTAAATCAGGTTTTAAGTTCGGTCCACTGTCTAAACAATCGTATAACGATAACGTGCCTTTTTCGTTTAATGATGTGTCAAAGACAATTCTAACTTTTGTACTATCCTTCCGTTCTCGTATTATAGCGTGATGTGGAAGAGGTTGAGTGTCACATGCGCTCAAGCCTTAAACCGTTTATCACATTATAGCTTATACCTTTGCTTGTAAGATTTGTCGATTTTACAGAGTACGCCAAATGGTAATAAATTTACTAAGAGCGTAAAACAATTCTCCTTGTCTCCGATAACGTAACGAAACTTTCGTGAGAAAAATATTGATTACCGTGTTGTATTTAAAATAATAAATACAGTGCGAGAAATTTACTTTCAAAATGTATTTATTATAAAGGAGCATGTTTACAATTTTCCCACACGGAAGATACCTATAAAATTGTAATTTTGATGTGCATAATGCTAATTTAATCTAATAAAATGAATTATAATTTTCAGTTTTATGAGAATTTAACTTTTATATCACTTTCAGTTTAACTTTATTTACCAATTACAAAATACATAGAAAGGGCTTTAAATTCAAATTTAAATGAATATCAATAATGTTTAGTTCTTTCAATATGTATGCATGCTTGTGTGTATATATATTCCACAATCAGGTACTTAAAATGTGTTAAGGTATCTTTTACATTAAAGCGATTCAAATAAATTACTTCCTTTTTTGAAAATTAATAAGCGCTATAGCTTAAATAAATGATAGGAATCCTATTAATAATTTTAAAAACAGTTACTGGTTAATTCTCAGGGAAAAAACAATCTTTCAATAAGAAAATGAGGGTAATAACTGAAATTTTTTCAAATTTGAAATATATAACCTCATTTTCTAGCTTATTTACTGTCAAAGTTAATCTATACATAACAAATGTGCCAGCAATCGACATGTAAATGCAGCGTACGTACTACATTAAAGCGCTTAATTCTCAGACACAGTATCATGTTTTTATTTAAAGTTTTATTCGCAAGTAATGCAATTGAAAAATTTCTGCCTATTTTCTTGAAAGAGATGCCAATTATTTATTACTAATTTTCAATTCGTTTTAAATTTATGCGCGAAAGAAAAATGGGGAAAAAATATATTACTTTATATTTTATTCTTTTTTTTTAACCTCTAAATTCCTATAGGTTGGACCTTTATTGCAGTGAAAATTGAAAATACAATAATAAATATTTGATATTAGGCCGTAAGATAAGACTGATTTCACAGTATTACACAGACATCTCAGAGATTTACAGAAATACTCAGCAAGAGAAGAATTTTTTAAAATTGAAATTTGATCGGTTTCTAAAAGAATGATGTATATGTATATATATAAGACAACATAAAACTTTTGGTTATGATGATTAATTTTGTATGTAATCATAATTCTTTTTTTTAGTTGTAGAATAATTCAATGTCATTTTCAGTACCCAACATTTTAATAGACTGAGTAATTTAGAGATTAAAAATTGTAGGATCCTTACTTCAACCGGAGAGAAATAGTGACAATGAAGAGTCAAATAGGTGATGAAAAAAATTGACATGTTGCTTTATTTTTTAGGTTACCCTTTTTATAGATAAAAAGTCAGCAAGAGTTCAACATTTTAAAACTGATAGTGTAAAGAATATTTCAACTTTAAGTTACATTCATACAGAATAGAAGATTGGCGTCTAAAATCAAACAAATAGGCCCTTCCTTAGGCAACAACAAAGCTTTTTTTTTCTGAGAATGTTTCTAAAAATGAATGCCTTGGTCTAGATAGAAACATTAATTTTCAAAATTGTCACGTTTGGAAATGTGAAAACAATTCTTCGTTAAAGAAATTCGACGTCAATCGTTTTTTTTCTTTCATATGTTACATACTACCATTTTAGAATTTTTATTGGGATTATATCCGAACTAAGAAATGCAATTAATTTATCCGTGGATATTTTATAAACCTTTGCTAACTCAAAAAGCCAGTCCTTATGTCACATGAACAAAATCACATATGACCAAGTATTAAGGTAATGCAATTCTGTATGGTTGAAGGTATTAATTTGGAACCAATTTTTAGGCACTTATATTAATACTATACCATTTTATTTTTTAAATTTAATTTAAGTTAATAAATATGTTATGTTTTAGCAAAGAAAAGATAGAATTTAAAACGCTTGAAATTAAGTAACGAAACATGTTATATTCTTTTGAGAATAAAATTTATTGACCACAGTTTAGTGCTTATTACACTATAATTTTATTCAAATACTTTAAAGATAAGGTTAGGTTTTTCTTTTTTCAAGGGAGGGGGAGTTCCTCCATAGGAGGCTTAAATTGGAATAAAAATTTCCTGAAACTGATGTTCAAATCAAGAAGTCAATTTAGCTCTCAAAAGCAATTATAATCATTAATTGGAAAACACTCAAGCAAAAAGATTATTATAAAAATACACCAAACAATAAAAGAAGACTATGGCTGAGTGTATTTATTTCTTGAGGAACAAACGAATAAAAAAAGAAATGCTACAGTTCATAAAATATCAAACTTGAGTTCAGATTTTATATGTGAATATGAACTAGAAAATCAAAACCCATTTTGCATTATTGAGCTTGAAAAAATTAGTGATGTAATTTGAGGAAATATTTTCTTTAATTGAACCGATGAAACATTTTTAATAGGCTATGTTTTATTTTACTTTAAATTGTATTTATCCGAAAGTGTATTTCATTTTTAAAGGCAAATGAACAACAAAAAGTTTACTACTGCTGCTTTGTTGTAATAAGTGTTTTATCAGTTCTCATTAAAAACTGCTTAAATGATTAAAATGTGATAGACTTTCCTTATTTCTACTATTTTAAAAATATTCCTTTTAAAATATTTAACAGAAAGCTAATGTTCTAAACGGAACAAATATAATTGTGAAGGAAACAAAACATATAAAAAGATAATTGTGTGGAATGCACTAATCAGTCTATTTACTAAGATTTTTTTTATTTGTTAATTTATATGGTTGTATCACTGAAACCTGAATTTGAAGCCAAAAATTAAGTCTTGTTATAATTTCAAAATTCAGCTACCATATTTCATCAGCATTTTTTAAGGAACCATTCAATAATTTAAAACTGGCAAATAATTGGCAGAACTCTATGATCAAAGTAATCCACTTATGCACAGTTTTTTTTACTTCAATTTCTTTTGCATTGCGAATCTGATTTAAATAAATGCTAAGACAATTTCACTCCTACTAAAATGATGTATTGAAAACTATTGAGATAAACAATTTTTGATACTTTTATATATCTAAAACAATTATTACAGAATTTTGATGTTCTAGTTGATATATCTATAGTTTTTAGTGCGAATTTTTCCAAGATTATTTCAAATTCTTTGTGACTGTTTTACAATCTAGGTAATAATTAAATGGTGTTTTTTTTGGATATTCCAAAACAAATCAAAAAGAAAGGTTTTAAAGATAATAATTATTTTACTTTCATTATTAAAAATCCGAATGATGATAATAAGACATTGCTTGATAATCTAGAGCTCTTCTTTTAATTTTTACTAAAAGTTTCTAGGCGTCGATTTCAGCTTCGTCGGCTTACAAGAATGCTGCATTTCAGATTGAAGGCAGTTGTCATTTGTTTCTAGCAACCCTTCACACTTTTCGAATTTTTTGTTAATGTAGCACCATGTTACTACATATTCAAGGCTACAGCGATACTTTCGAAATTGATATCCGTTATATACAACTGATCACTTTCCTTTTGATGTTTCGAAAGATTCAGTACTTTTATTTATATTTAAAATCAGATCCAAATAACCGAGTATTTAATCTAAAACATTCAAAAATTATCTTAGCATTTTTAGAGAGAACCTATCAGTTTTACCGTGAGAAAAAAAAGTGATAATTTCAAGGAAAAGAGCCTTCAATCAGCAATTATTCTCTTATAAATGCGAGAAATGTGCATTCTCTATGTCCTCTCTAGATGCATGCCATGTTTTTCAACCAAAAGTAATCAAGTCCCAATAAACCTACAATGTGAGTCCAAAAGACACTTTTTAATGAGTGAGCGCAAATGACAATCCCGTGGAAGAAAATAACGTATTTATATTGTGGTCTAAGTTCAAACATACTCGTTCTATAATACTTTCCCCTTAAGTGCTATTTAATGATGCTATCATATTTAAAAAAATAATTCCTTGTCCTTTATCTAATATTTTGTTTGAACCGAATAAACGATTTTTTACAATTTCATAATTACTGTTTAATGCCTAACAATCCTCCAATAACAAACACATTTTCGTACTTTTTGTCCTTATACAACATATTCTGTTCAAACTATTTTAAAGTTTCTTTGAAAGAGACATCTCTTCATCCGGATATATATCAATTGTTTCAATTTACAAGAAAACTTTTACACTATTAAACCTCGATTCTTCACTCTCGACGATCCAATAGTTAGCAGATATCTCCTTACAATCATTTTCCACCTCCTTTCCTATTAGTAAATATCCGGAAATACTATAAGCTTCAATCAATATTTTACTAATTCTAATATTCCTTTCACCGAAAATCTCTGAAATATAATCCGAACCAATCAAAACATCAATCCTCTCAGAAGTTGCTAACTCAATTCCCCGTTCCAACGTTATGTTTCTAACAAACTGATATGGAGTATGAATTTTTGCTGAAGTAATCGAATCAAAAACAGCTGCTTGTATTTTCAATACACCGAGTCGGGTGTTGCACATTCCTTTAAGTAATTTCCACTCTATCGTAAACACGATGCTCAGTGTTTCTCTTCCGAAAGTGGGAATAGCCAAAACTTCCATGTTCACTGTTTTCACTTCCAATTCCTCGACCACCTCTCCCTCAAGGAGAATTTATTAGCTCCAACATACAAAGCAAGCGGGCCCCTCCCCTTCTATCATTTACTAAAGCTGAAAAAATTCGTTATAACACCGCTCCAAGGACTATTTTTTCTTTTTATTTAATTCAGCGCTGAAAGATAGTAGTGGGAAAGATCAGTACCGACATTCCTGAACGGGTCACACACGTCCAATAAATTATACGTAGCTCTTAGAAAAAAAGAGGGTATAGAGTGATTAGTCTAGGTTTGCTAACAACGTGTTATCACTTGGCAAGAAAATTTTGCGGAAAAATGGGTTGCTATTTTAATAAAATTATGATGGTTAAACAAAAGGAAAAAGCTTGTCTGTTTCAATGTGTATATGCTGCCTTTGTACAAACCAGACTGGCGATTTTATTTATGCGTTGATATATTAATGCCTATCAAATTTGGCAAATATATACTTTGGAGAATAGAAAAATCATTTTCGGAGTGATTTTCAAAAAGTTATCTTTAATGACACCATATTTCTTACCGTATAATTTTTCTTTCTATATTTAATAATTTTTTTTTGAAATATTTTAAACGTATATTGCAGCAAGAAACTAAAAACAATCACACGAATATTTTACCTCTTCGCTTGTTTTGTTACGAATATTTCATTTTTAAAAAAAATTGTTGTGACCAGAATAAGAAGATTATATATATATTTCCTCGATAAGTAGGTCACAATATTAGGTATGTTTGTAATAGTTTTTTTTTTTTTTTGATATTTTTTGTATTTACAAATGAAAGTTACCTTCAGATTGAAGCAATGCCGGACGTTTTTTAATGCCTCCATATTGAAATATTGCTGATTTTACCCATGATATCATTGAAAAAATAAATATTATATGCATAAAATATAGATAAATAAAAATTGGTTGTGCAAAACGCAATGAAAGTAAAATCAGAGTAAGGCTATTTCTGAAGTTTATATTATGTAAATTAAAAGTTGCTGATATACCATGTTTCATGAACTATCAACATTAAAAAAAAAGATTATTCCATATTAAAAGAAATATATTAAATACTAAATAATCTTGACATATAATTGCCACTGCCTGCAATACTTCATTTCAAATTGCATTTTTTGTTGCTGTTGCATGCACTAGGAGAAATTCTTTATGTATATGATATATAGTAACTACTTGTAATATATGAATTTAATAATAAATTAATACTAAACAATGGTAGAAATATTTTTATACATTAAGTACTTTGTACATTCCTTCTGAGGGGCTACTTTGGCAGTAATTTTAAAATATAAATGTGATCTGAGAAATAATTTAAATTATTTTTTATGGATTGTAGAATTAACATTCTGTTAAATATTCCTTCAAATTGAATTCAAAATTCTCAAAATATTAGCCTATTTTGAGAAAAAAATTACAGTTTTTACAAAAGTATTATGATGCATTTTTTTTATTTAACAATATATTAATAAAAAATTATTCATTTCATTTCATTTTAAAACATGATTATAAGTTTCTATAACGGAAATATAATGAAGATGTTATCAGGGTTTCATGTATTATGGTTGGAAGTAAATTACAGAAATATAAATGAATGTTCACTTATATAATTTTGAGGAAATAAAACATCTCTTCACAAAAAAAATTATGTTACAGTAAGAGTTTCTCCTGCAATGCAATAACATAAGTCTAATTTTATTTGTTTAATAAAAGAAACTATTGTTCTGGATTCATTTTCTTTTGAAATCGTATATTGACCTAGACTGGATTTCTTCTTGATTTTTTCTTCTTGATTCTTTCATTTAATTCAGTAAGTTCGAACACTGAAATAATGTTATTTAAATATTGGCAATTAAAAAAAGTTGCTTCTTAAGTTTGAAGCATAATTAAATGAGGTTAATGGTATTGAAATTATATGTAATCAGGAAATAGTTACTAAAGCAATTCTTGAAATGTCGTAAGTAGTAAGAATTAAAACTTTCATCCACAGATGTTAAGTTTTCATGTTATATAAGTTTTTAAAAAAATCAGCTTCACAGTAGCAGCGCCATTATAAATTTAAAGTTTTCTGTTTATTATCGTAGATTTAATTTCATATTTGTTGTGTTTTTTTAAAATCTATACTCAGATAAAGAAAAATTATTTGTTCTGTAAATAACTTTTTATTTTTCGATTGAGATATAACAAGTGCACTGTGCTTAAGAACAGTGCAGAAAGAAACAGCCAATTAAAACAGAAGGACATAAATGTTTTGCTAACTAATCATCTGCTTCTTTGAAAATCTGTAGGAGATGTTAGCTGGATTCAAACTTACTTTTCTTTCAGACGCACTATTTAGTAAACCATAACTCAAATCTACTGCTGAAAAACACATTTAAAAAAAGGAATTTTACATTACTATATGCATTATATATTCCTCAGAGATTCAGAAAAAATGTAATTATTTCCGATTTTAGAAAAATTTAGAGCCGTTTTAAGCATTGAAGGAACCCCTCAGATAATGCAAATATTGAAGCCTCTTTCTTCCACCAATTCTGTTTCAATTTTCTTTTCATTTTTATTCAGCAATTTTAACAAATTTTGAAAAACTGCAGCCGCAAGTCCCTTTCTAAAAAGCTTTTTTTTCAATATTATAAAAAAATCTGACAATTTTCTTTAAAACACTCTAAGTAATATTATAAAAAGGTGGGGACGTTTTTTTAAAACTGAAAATATACAAATTTTTTAGAATTATAAAATAGCACAAAGAATTACTTGTAATTGGTAATTAGGAAACCGTAATGATAATTAGATAAAAGCTACAAAAATAATTTAAGCAGTACTTGATTTTGGCTTAAATAAAATTGATTACCCGGCCCTGTCATTATATGAAAGTACAAAACTAAATAATTTTCTAAAACTGCTAAAACTTTTCAAAAGCTGAGAGACTCCTTGGCAATTGCCAACTTTATCTACTTCCTCTCCTTAACTAAAATTATTTAAATAATCTCTTTCGACTTCAGGCATTGCAGTTCCCGTATTATTGATTCCAATCTCTTGGGAATTAAATCATATTTATTAGAAATGACTTTAATGTGCCCATTGAACCGGACGTTCTTCAGCATTTTTGTTCATGTTAAAACTATGCATGTTGCAGATATTTTACTACAGAAAAAGTCAGATTAACTCACAATGAGCCCATACTTCGCAGAAATCCAGTCGAGATCAATATAAGATTTCAAGAACAAATGAATTTAGAGCAATAGTTTCTTTACAGTAGTTCCTTTCTGTAATTTACTTTCAATCATAATTTATGAAACACTAATTATATCTTCAGTATATTTCCGTTAAATAAATATGTAATCATGTTATTAAAATGAAATGAATAATTTTCTATTAAAATATTGTTAAAAAAATTGCTGCTTTATGCTTTTGTAACATCTGTAATTTTTTTCAAAACAGGCTAAAATTTTGGTGTTTTCGTATTAAATTTGAAGAAGTAATCAACAGAACGTTAATTCTGTAATATCACAAAAATAATTTAAATTATTTCATAGATCACATTTATATTTTAAAATTACTATCCAAGCAGTCTCTCGAAAGAAATGTTCAAAGTATTTAAATATTTCTTCCAGTGTTTAGCATGAATTTGTTATGAAATTCATATATTACTAGTATTAATTATAAATTACATAAAGAAATTCTTCCCATTTTCTCCTAATTTAAACAACAATAACAACAACAAAAATACAATATGAAGGTATGGGATACGAAATGAAGTAAAGCAAAATAAACCCAGTTTGTAGCGCATGTAGTAGCAATTATATGTCAATTTAGTAATTAATGTATTTCTTTTAATATAGAATAATTTTTTTTATTTAATGCTGATAGTTCATGAAACATATTGTTATGACTCGTAACTCTGCTTTCGTTTTCGTATCCATTTATTTTGAACAACACAGGACAGATTATTTCTGATGAGCGTATTTATAGATGCTGATAGAATCTGATGAGCATTATTACAGATGAAGTATACTTAATTGATCAAATGATTCGTACATCAGAGATGAAATAGTGTAACGTATCAAAAATCTTACTTACAGCAATACGCTATATTCTATTCTAATCAATTACTGGTTGCCAGGTTCCAAGTTATAATAAGATGCAAAAGAAACAGGAAATACAAAACTTATTGGGAGTGGCAACACATATATTCGTGACAACAAGACAAAATACAAGGTGAAGCTTCAGCAACTTTTTATTTACTTAATATATACTTAAGAAAAAGGCGCACTGTTTTCATCGTCATTGTGCTTTGCCCTTGCCCAATTTTTAATTTTCTATATTTTATGTTCATAATATTTATTTATTTTTAGTTATATCACAGTTAAAATCAACGATAGTTTAAAATGGAAACATTAAAAAAGTATCTAGAATTGCTTCATTATGAAGTTAAAATTCATCCGTAAATACAAAAAAAAAAAAAAAAAAAAAAATGTCAAAAAATTGTTATAAGCATAGATAATATTGAAACCTACTTATCATGGAAAAATATATCTAATATTCTTATTCTAATCACAATTTTTTTAAAAAAAAGATGGAATATTCGGGACAACAAGACAAAAGACAAGGTGAAATATTCGTGCGATTGGTTTTTAAGTTTCTTTTCAACAGTGAAATATATTGTTGCAAAATGCGTTTAAAATATATCAAAGAATTTACAGAATATAGAAAAAAAATTATACGGTGAAAAATTTGGTATCATTAAAAAGATTTATTTATTTTTTTTTTTGAAAATCGCTTCGAAAATGATTTTCCTACCCACCAAAGTATATATTTACCAAATTTGATTGGCATAAATCAGACGGTCTGATGTGTAAAGAATCTGCACATACATACTGTAACAAACATACATGAGCTCTTTCCTTTTGTTTAAGCATCAAAGTTTAGTTAAAATACCAATTCATTTCCTCGCCAAATACTATTGCCAACAGATAAACTAGGTTTTAGCAAACCTAAACTAATTACTCCCTACTCCCTTTTTTTCAAAGGGGTACGAATGATTTATTGGGCGTTTATGGCCCACACGGGAATATCTGTACGGATCTGTCTCACTACCAAATTTATGACCAAGGGAAACTCGGTTGTAAAATCTTTCAACCCCTTAGCACCGCCTCTGATTGACCAAGTATCTCAAGCTGTGACCAAGGATTCAAGACATGTTCTTTAAAAAAGTTACTTTTGACTGCTGATCGAGCTAAAAATGCTATAACTTGTATAGAAGAATTAAACCTGCTTTTTATGAGTTGAATAATACCCTATTTATTATTTTATTTAATCTTGTATTAATTTATCAAAACATGATATCTTTTAAATATATCTAAAAATCTCTGCAAATATAAATCCTCTTAAAATAGAAACGAACATTAGTTGTACTTTGATGCCTTAAAAGTAATTGGCCAAGTTTTTCAATTATATAATTTAAACTTTTGCAGTGAGAGCCTTATTATTTTACTTTTAAGTTCTTTTTTAGAAATATCTGTCTTTTACTTTATTTATATATTTTTTTTAAAAAATTTTCATCATTAAACTTATAATTAGAAAAATGTTGACGCCTTTTATTAGTTTTTCTTTGATAATTTGGGTAGTTGATTTTAATTATTCTACTTCATTTTAAATTTTTTTTATATTAATAACTGTAGAGCTTGGCATCAAGAAATCAAAATCATCTGAACTCTCTGGTTATTATGGCCAGTAAACATCAAATATTAGGGAAAAAAATATTTAAAAAAAAAACACCTTTTAACGGAATTTGTACCAAAAAAAACTAAAGAAAGTTACATAAGGAAATAAATCACACGTTCATTAATAATTACTTATTAGTTTTTTTATTTATTATATAAGCTAATTATTTTTAAAATGTAAAAATTATTATGTGATATTTGTATAAGCTATATTTGAGAAATGTTACTTGCCCCCCTCCCCGCATCTGAAAATGGCTTCCGCTGTATCTGGGTTTAAACTTGTCTGGTAAGTCCTTAATCCAAAAATAACGTAATTTTAGAGTCGGTCCAAAAGTGACGAGGGACATCCAAATTAAATGCTTTCAAAATGTGATGACTTCATTTAGATGACAACAAAGCAGCCATAAGTTATATTTTCAATGGAGCTTCTCTATTTTTTGAAGCCACAAAACTAGCGTGAACATTTTTAGAAGTTTCAACCTGAAGGTACGCGACTGTTTCATACGCTTTTGAACTAGCGTCCGAAAACAAACATTAATAAAAATTGTCTATTTTCTTATTTACAGATTAAGGAACATAATAACGCGGAACAGAAAAGGTCAACAATTTGGGTATTTCATCACACCAATTCCTCCAAAGTAAACTCAAATCTTCGGGCAAATTGTCATCTCAATTTATTCCCAAATACCAGACATTCTGCATCAAAATTTTTATCCTCAAAGAAAAAGGTCCGAGGAATCCGACTAGATTTAATATCCTATTTACCACTTGTAGGATGAATCCTTTAGTATAAGTGCTTCTAGAAACAAATTCAAATAATTTCTAGGCATTAAAGTAAAGTAAATCCTCGACACTATTCCTAAGATTTTACACGCAAATTTTTCTGATCCGATTATTTACGATTTACTCATCTACCGTCGTTATGCCTTCCCCTCCACAAGCTACGCAAGTTTTCAAAATTTGTATGCCATTAATGCAGTTTAAAACTAGCTTCTTCTAAAATTTCGATTGACTGTAAAGAAATAGAAAATGCCTCTTGTACAGTATTATAACTACTGATAACGTCACCAACATAGATAATTCTATCCAAAAAATCAAGTCTGGAAATTTTGCTAAATATTTCCTCAAATGATGTTTAATAGCAGCTGTACGCATAAAGGGACTACTAGCAAGTCCGAACAAGACTCTTGTAAATCTGTAAGGGAGTTTTAAATTCATCAAAAGGATCATCAGTAAATAAAAAACGAGATACATCTCTATCTTTTCCATTTCTATTTATAAAAAAAGTCTGTTTCACACCTGTAGTATTTGCTATTGATTTTAGTCGAAAAAGCAGCAAAATATTAAAAATGTCTGGATATAAATTAGATTCAGCAAATAAACAATTGGTAAAAGTGAAGTTTAGTGTGCAACCTTGCTGCGCCAAGGATGCCAAGTCGCCAATAAAGATGTCGGACAAAGTAAATAAACACTTCTGTGGAATAGTTACGGTTACACTTTCCGCAATATAATTATGATTTTTTTTTAATGATTAGTACTGGTTTTTTTAAAAATGGCGCAGCCGGTCTATATTGTGCAAAACAAAAGTTAGAGCATGCGATGTTTTCGGCAGTGCCTGACTAAGGCAGTTGCCCCGGGCCCTCACATAAGTGAAGGCCCCAAATCGAATAGAAACTTTATTTTACGTTTCCTTCTTTAATGAATGTTCTTCATTACTAAAGTAGTGAAGCAGAGGGAGTCCCAAAGAAGTTTTTACCCCGGGTTCCAACTAGGCTAAGTCAGGCCCTGGTTTTCGGCATCTGTAGAAAGTACCGGGCAGAATGTTTTAACTTAAAATACATTCACCTTCGCTAGCCATGGGAGCGGGAAACTAGTAGCTTCGCTAGCACATTGAACATAAGGACTGTGGAGATAACATGAACAGTAAATAATAAATAATTGAGAAAGACAAAGACGCAAAAAGAATGAATGAATGAAAGGAAGCAGACGACTTCGTAAAGTAATAAGTCAGACGATTTTGTGAAATAGCACACTGACAATTAAAATGAGTAAAGGAATAAGTATTTTATATTCGCATTAAAAATATAATTGAACCTTCTTATTAATGATATAAAAAATATTAATTATAATACAGATCAAAAATAAAATAATTCATTTTATTTTATTATTTTTTAAAAAAATTTCATAAAAGAGTTGAAGCTTATGTACAACTCAACCATTGTAGGAAGAAATAAACAAAACATTATTAGGGTTACTACAACAACGTTGTTTGGGGTTGCCATATTGGCGGCAAACTCGGGGGCACACTAACGACCACTTTAATCATAAAATCTTTAATCGGTATATTTTATTATTTTTAATTTAACATTTTTCATAAAATAGTCGTAGTTCATGTTCAACTCAACCATTTTTAAGAATAGTAAACAAAACAGCATTAGGGTTGCTAGAAGAGCGTTCCGTTCGGTTGCCCTATTGGCGACAAACTCACTTTAACCAAACAATTATTCAAGGAAGGTGATTTCAATTTATGAGATGAAGCATCGAAAACGATGCATAACTTGCTTGAAACACGATTTTCTCGAATTATCTCTCTATGGGGTAAATAAAATGTTGCGTTTTCTTTCTCTTCGGGATTCTCGACTAATTCAATAATACCTTTTTGTAAATAATCCTTAAATAGTTTCGAGTATTCAAAATATAATTCAAGATTCCGAATAAATCTTATTCCGAGTTTTTTCTGCCACGGTTGGGTTATCTTTTAATCCCTTTGTGTCAATTTTTCATGGCAACTCCACTTTATATCTCTTAAATACTTTATGGTATTCAATATTAAATTCAAATTTTTCATTATTTGATTCTGAGAAAAGTTAGGTTCCTGTTTAGTGTCAATTAATCGGGAAGTCTCGAGATACCAAAATCCCTTCACTTTTTCTGAAATTAGACTTTCCTGTGCAATGCAGCTTAGAGCGAGTTGTGCTTGATTCTCACGACTCTGAGGGCACCAGACGAATATAGTCTTGGCAGCTACTACCTTCTTATTCAGTTGTTTAATATTTACAGTAACTATGTCATAATAATCTACCCAGATTAGTAAAGTAATGAACTCATGATTGGAAGGTAAATCCGCAAGTGCCAAATTTTTAATTGAAACGTAAGGGGAATATCGCTTGTTTCTGGAAGAGGGATATTAGATGCCGAATTTTAATTTGTGATTAAAATTGCTAATTCTATTTTCAAATCATGTGAATCTCTATTTTTAAATGTTAATTTCACTAAATCATACTCTTTTTCAATAGGGGTTTTGTTTCCAAAGGTGTATACCGATAATTTTTCTCTTCTGATGATATTAAGACCCAAATAATCAGATAATTGAGTTAGAAAACTTCTCATTTATCCCCAGTTACAAAGCAAACAAGAAAATACTTCTTTAAAATTATACTCAATCTTTATGGCACATGTTTGCAACAGAATTTCATTTATCTTGTAAGAAATTGTCATGCTGACTATCTTGCGTTTGATTCTTTTTTCAACTGATTCGGAATTTTTGATTTAAAACAAATTGTCCCATACTGCGTGCCAAAACAAATTCTGCAAGTTACATTCGAGGAACAATTTTTCATACAATGCATAGGTCGTAGACAAAAAACATTTCCCCTGGTTTTTCAAGACCTCTCTTTTCAATACTAATTTTATCGCATTTTTCTGTGCAATGATTCAAATCCCCCCCCCTCCCTCCAAAAAAACCATGTTTCGGAGAACCATTTTTCGTTTATGGATGTCCAACTCGCATGTGGATAAACCCCTTAGAATTTTATTAAAATCGGCATAAGAATTCGTTTTCATTGAAAATGTTCATTCTCTACCTGAAGAAAAAACCCCGAAGAAAATTCAATGAATCATTAATATCAGGACTTAATTTCCTATCTTAAGTTTCTTCGATTATATTCAAGTGCAAATTCAGTAGGAATAATTTTCGTAGCAGCAACAAGCATGGAACTGTAAGATTTTGTTTCGAAACTTTACGCGTATAAGAATCTAACATTTACTTGTATTTCCCTAAGTAATTTTTCAACCTTGGAATGCTACTAGATTTATATACTGGAGACAGGTTCAATTAATTTATTCACGTGGTTATCAATTACCTTTTTATTTCCGAATTTTTTCTTGACAAGCTCAGCAGCGTAATCGTAATTTAATTCACTGATTTCAAAACTCTATATTGCTTGCGCAGCCAAATAGTTTTTGAAGAAATTGAACTTCTCAATGTTTGAAAGTGAATCATTATCATGCATCGAAATTCGAAACATATTCCAAAAGTTAGTAAATTGAATACAGTCTACATAAAATTTATTTGTTATCAACGTAGGGAATTTTTACAACGTTATGGGTATTTACAAAAGTTGATTTTTGTTTTGTATTACTATGCACTAAAGAGTTAATACAGCTTTTTTTCCCTTTTAATTCCTTAATAGCGCGAAATATTATGATAGTTTGTCAAAATATTCAAATGACGAGTTTAATTCAGTGTCATATAAATCTAAAGCTATTGCATTTAGTACAATGCTATCAATATAGTATTTCAATTCCTCTGATTTCGAAATCAGTAAATTAACGATTTCCTCAAAGGCATCAAAATCAATGTTTTCTTCTTTTAAAGTGTTATCAACAACTTTAATAAGCCGTGTAGCAAAGTATCACAGTGCGGTTCGCACTTTTTTATTCTTTTCCATTGTATCCATTTCTATTTTTTTAATGAAAGGAATAAAAAAAATCTTTACCTTTAGCAGTCTTCGCGCGTTTTACGTGCGCTATTCCAATCTGAAACTTCAATTGTAGACACAACCCTAGGAATATTCAAATAATAATTCGAGTTCCTACTAAAAGCAAGTTAATCAAAACTCTTCCCCGACCGATGCACCGCATAAAAAAATAAGTTTATTTATGAAATACAAACACGAATCCAAATCCAAAGTTCAACCGAACACAGTTTTGCATTTTCTTTTCTGGCAATCTTCCGAGCGCAGGTGGAAGACAGAAGTGCCAACTAGGCGAGTTATAGCCGTTTCAATTCACTTTTTTCACATTCAGAACATAATGAAATATATTAGATGAAGTTTGTTTAGCATCGAACGTATAAATGAGGCCTTAGTAGAGCTGAGCAATGATCGAATTTTATCATCGCTATATATCGTTCAATATATATCCATATTTTTCTATATCTCGTGATTTAATATTTTTAATCATAATCAGCATCTTTTGGACTTACCGACTAATCAGAACGTTCCAAATAAAAGAAATTTTCATTTTATATAATAAACATACTCGTGTTTTTTCAATAAAATTAATTAGACCATAATTAAAATCTCTTCAACAAAATCTATCAATGCCAAAGCAGTATCTGTATTTTATAGACTTCCACTCACCATTCAAGACGGTGTATTAATTTGGCGTTTTATTTACTAATTTTTCAATTTTGATTGTTAAAAACACTTACAGAATGGTAAAAAGGATATAGATTAATTTTTCAAATAAATTCGATTTGAAACAATTATATATATTTATTTTTCAGAGAAATAAATGAATCCTTGTATCAGGTGAAAAATTATGCATCGAATTACTTTTCCGAATGCTGTTAATTATGTAACAGTGACATTTTTTATTGACCTGCTAACATTCATTTAATAATACAATACATTTTAATAAATAATATATATATGCAATATATTATAATCAGTTTCCTACTTCGTGAAAAAATAAATATATTTAGTTTTTCTATAGGAAATATTTACTCCTCAAATCATATAATGAAAACGGTCTTACTTTTCTTTTCTGTGACATAAGAGAAAAGATGCTTAAAAAGTTCTGAACTGTTTAACAAAAAGAAAAAAAAAGAAGGAAAAATGGAAGGAAATAGGATTTAAAACAATAACAAGGATTGACTATGTAAATGTTAGTAAACTAAATCATAAGTATAATATAGTTAGATGAAACTTTTCAGACTTAAATCATCGTGCAAAAAATATTAATAAATGTTGTTTCTCACGGCCCTTGCCATGGACAAGATCGCTGAGGTAGTCAGCGATTTAAGCCTAATCAGCGTCTTTGTTTTGTGGTAGCGCCAAGAATACGACTTTTGCTTCTCACTTATCACATTCACTTGCATAGCCTCTTTTTACAAGGGGGTGCATTCACCCACCTTACAGACAGAATATAGAAGAACAACCATGCCCGCACGGGGACTCGAACCCGAGCTGCCACGCCAAAGACGCGTTACCCCTATATCAGAACGCCGGCAGTGTTAATAAATAGTTTGATCAATAATATTGGATAATTTTTTATGATGTGTGCGGCTTAGAAATAAGTATTTCGTTTCTCTTGAGAAAAAAGGTGAAATGAACATAAGGGAGGTATCTTTTAGTAGGTACTTTTAAATGATTCCACTGATTCGGTGTGAAAATTTTGAGAGGACTGCCAGCTCAGTTGTCGTCCTCTTTACTTTCCTTCGATTAGAATTTATAGTCTATTTCAAAACAGCGATCATTTTAGACGAACTTCAAAATCGGATATTCATCTAACTAAATAAACTGATTAAATGGAAATATCTCAGGATCAGGGTACTGTGATTTCTTCATATCTAATTATATGACACCTTCAGTTTCAGACATTTGTTGTGGCATAAATTGAAACAAAAAAAAAGGCTGAATTTCCTTCTTAAGTTATTTGATCTTCTGGAGGTTTTCAGAGATTCTGTCTTTTAGCATCGTATTATAGCATCTACGGATTTGATTTTAAACCATAATTTTAAAATTCTAAACATCTATTCTCGTTGATTTTAACAATGGAAGTTTAAAGATTAATTTATGGAATAAACATGGAGCATAATGTAAATTTCTTTTATTTTATGTAAGAAATACTTAATCAATTAAAATTTTTTACTTTTATTTAAAAAAAATAGTAGACACTTGCTTTTTTAAAAGTCATTTAGCACAGTCCATTTAGCAGCTAAAAGAATTAAAATTATTTAACGTAACTGTTGTTCTTCTTTAAGTAAACATACAGATATGAGAGAATTATGTGTTTTAAAATATTTTATATAAACATAATTTTAACATTATATTTTACCAACCACAGAACCCACACGTTCTTCTCCGTTTGTTTTATTTTTTTTTCTAAAAAAATACATCCATCTATGTCAAGCAATTTTCCAATTTTTACATTTAATCATTTATGACTCTTTAAGATTTGAAATAAATGACAGTTTTAATTTTTCACGAGTCACAAACTTATCAAGTAAGATAAAATCTTACTTAAGGAATTCAAACTAAAAAAGAGAGAAAGATGATATTTCAACTGATTACATTAATTTTTATGTACGAATAATATACGACTTATGTTTCAAAATTAGATCAGACCTTAGAGAAATTTCAACTACTTTAATAGACAGTGTTTAATTTCTGTGTATGTAAATTAAAATACTGCTTTTACTATGTATTAAAAGTAGAAATAAAATCTATGAAGAAAACAATTATTAACCTTAACAGAAACGCGTGAATTATATTGTAATTAAATAATAAATTAATTTTAACATTTTGATAAAAATAATGTAATTGATACTAATTTTGTGTAAATTAGCTTTGAGAACTGATTAAAAATCAGAAAAACTTAGCTTCATAGTGACATCAGTTTCATTGCCATGCTAACTTTTTTTAATTTTAAAATTATATATATATATATATATATATATATATAGCGCGCGCATTGACTTCTTTAAAAGTTATGCGAGGAAACATATCTTTCAAATTCTTTCACAACCTTCAAAGAGTTGTAAAAACTTTTAAAAGTTACAGATAATTCCTCCTATGCCAAGGAACATGCAAGCCAAATTTCGTTCGAATCCGTCAAGATGTGTGGAACTGAATAAGGTTCAAACAAGCATTTTTCATGGAAAACATACAGTGTACCAAAAGGGGCTAATTAACTTTTATTTCCCTAAATTTTGCCCCTAGGAATTTAATACATTTTTATTAAATGAAATGAAACATTTTATCAGAACATTTTCACTTCTATGAAGGATGAAAGTAAAAATTTTAACAAATTAAATTTTTACATGTCCTCAAATTACAAAAGTTGTCAGTTAGTAAAATGTTTCTCTAATTTTCATCCATACTCAAACAAATTCTCATGTTTGAAAGCTCGAATTAAGTGTACACACATAAAACTTCGTATCTTAGGAAGAATGGTTTATGAATAAAAGAATGTTTATGTTGAAACATATTAGTGGGAAAATGAAATCTGTTGATATTTTTATTAGAGCATTACCTAAAGTAAAATTAGAAGAAATCAATAAAAACATTTTCAGACGTTTCAACAAGTTCATTCGTTAGGAGTATTCAATATTTTTAGGTTTCTGTAAAATATACATATATATTTGTTGTTCTACTTTTTCATGTTCAAGAAATAAATATGAATCATGTATTTGATTTCGTAACTTTTCCTCCTAAAGGCCTTACGGTAAATAAGTCATGTGCATCGTATTATTACAAAGCATTTCAAATGTTCTACTTTGTTTTCAGAGATTTATTAAACGTATGATTATTTTTCTATACAAACACTATATTCTTAAATTTGCATAATGCAAAGAAGCGTAAGAGGCAGATCTTTGATGCAATCCTTCTGAGTGCTAACACATGCTACTTTTCGGAATCAGATTCAATGCTCTGGTTGTCCATTAAATTTATATACCGTGTAACTGATATTTCCGTAAACAATGTATTGTCATATATTTATAACTGCCTACTGTATAAATGTGTATTTAGTGATGGGTCAGGCATGGTCACTTCACGGTTCCAGAACTTTGATACCGGGTCTGGTTGTGGTTCTGAAACCGTTCCACGATCCTGATCCGAAAATCAAATGGAATTATTATTCCAAAATTATTTAATAGTTGTTTTTAATTTTGAAGTGTTAATAGTAATTAAACGCACAATTTAATAAGTTATTATTAATAATACAATTTTCATTAAGTTCATTAATAACTCTATTAATTTCATCTGCTAAATTTTAATTAAAATTAATGAAATTAGTTCTAACAATTTAAAAAGGATTAACATTTTCTTTTTCTCTGCCTTTCTGTTCATGAAATTTTTTTAGTTACTTGTGACAGTTTTCTTGTATTTCAATACAGACATACAACACTTATGTATTGTTCTCTATAGTTTTCAATGCAGGCTTTCTCCGATTTTAATTTTCTGGAGACAATTTTTTCGCTAAAGCGTTCAGATAATTGCATCTATATTTAATATATCTACTGACATATCTTATCTATGAAGCATATATCTAAAATTTGCATAAGCGTGTCTAGAACGGAAGTACACACACACACACACATATATATATATATATATATATATATATATATATATATATATATATA
>JAOUZG010043721.1:444001-471202 GCA_026289955.1 Argiope argentata
ATATATATATATATATATATATATATATATATATATATATATATATAATGAAGATCATTTAAATGATTTGTTGAGAATAAATAGCACAGTCGTGGCCGAAATCATAGAGAAAACAGGTTGAATTTTTATTCTTTTTATTCCATCACGGGAGCAGGTATTATTTACAAACGAAAGCGACGAGCACATCACAGAACGACACAACAGGAATTCACGAAAGCTAAGTGTATAAAAGGGGGCCGGGCAATTATTATCCCTGGTCTTAAATACCAACTTTGATAGGGATAAATATTTTTTATAGAGCTTATAAACTTGGATTTCAGTGGGAATTTCCATGTCTCACATATAAGAGGTAAGGGAAAAACAGGGATCTTTTTAAAAGTATTTTGTTTAGGTCAGCAATTTTCATCTCTCCCACGGAGTGTGAGAAAGTAACAGGCGTTTAGCTGTTTCAACAATTTTACACAGCTTCTCTTGAATTAACTAGAGCGAGTGGAATGGATCAGGAAATAAGAGAATATTTTAGAATGATATTACTATGGGCTAAATTAAGATAGGGCTTTGGAAATTAATTAGGATTAAAATTAAGAGCTTTATATATATATATATATATATATAACTAGCCGCCTTTGGCGACCAGTCGGTTCGCCAGTATTAATTCTCGCTAAAATTTTCATATAATATTTTATGTAGCTGTGTCCCATAACAGGTTTTTCACCAAAATATTTTTAAACCAAACAAATTTTGATAATCATATAATTCATTTATAGTATTATTTTCTTCAGATGTTCTGTTCATTGTACTATTCATCTTTCTCTTTCTATCCGAGCAATGATTGTCCCGGAATTGATATTTTACTTAAATGGTGGAGGAAAAGGTCTAAAATTCTACGTTTTTATAAAATAATGAGATTCAAATTTTCATAAATGTAAACAAACTAAACAAATGAAGACACAATTGGTTTTCAAGAGATGCAAAAGCTGAAAAACAGCTTGGAAAGTGCCTCGCACTGACGAAATAATGGTGACACACACACCCTTCTTTTCTTTTCTATCCTTTTTTTCTTCCCTGCCCTGACTTTATTTTGAGCAGGCATAGATTAAATATTCATACCGATTAATAATAAAAGCAACTATTTTCTTTCTTTTTTAAACATCCCGTTATCTATGAATGAAAACCAACTGACTTCGCGTATTTCTTTCTAAACAAATCATAATTTATTACTTCCTGCCATCTAACTCGGTGTGGGGGAAGGGAATGAAGATTTTTGGCGGGAAAGCAGGAAAAGTGTCGTTTTAACTATTTTCCACGCAGTTTTTTCATTTTTTCTCTCCATAAGAACCATCCTCGTGTCTTAACGAAAAAACTTTTTAAAAAATTAGCCGAATCGGTCAAGCCGTTCTCCAGTTTTGCGCTTAGCAACGCATTTCGAGCTGCATTTTTATTAATATAGATTTAACAAATGTACCTTTTTCATAAGGTTTTCTTTACTCGAAAATTTTCCTTTGTTTTTCAGGTATTGAATAATGTCTTGAAAGGAAATTTCTGTTTCATGACATGATGAATACTTCGTTACTTCAATTTTTAAAAAAAGTGGTAAGCTAATCTTAATTTACAAAAAGAAAATGACAAGGAAAACATCGAAAGCTTATGTGTTTAGTAAGTTATGTGTTGTGCGAGTGATATCTAAACCTGATAATCAAGATATAATGCATAATTTTAAGTTCCGTTAAAATTTTCATATTTTTATTTATTTAAATCAAAGAATGGATTTAAGAAATTTATTTGCAATATTATTGAGAACTAAACATTAATTTTTATCCCTGCAGTAATAATAATTTGCTCCCCACAATAAATATTCGAAGAAAATATTTTAAGCATTTTTATTTCTGTATAGAAGATTACATGCATATTTCTTTTTCTTTTTAATGATTAAAAAAAAGCGCATTAAAATCAATTGTTATTCGTCTAACCGCATTACAAATAAGTAGAAAAAAAACAGTATATGAAAGCATTTTTACCAAAAATGGAATTTAATTATAGTAGTAACGCTTTTTAAATGGTGTTAGATTATTATTCCATTTGTAAAAATAGCTCAATGTAGATTCTTTGAATCAATTCGTATTTAAAAAGAATGTTATTTAAAAAAAAGCATGACGGGTTACTTTTAAGGTGTTGCTTACTCCAACCCTTTGCACACATTTGTGGACCTTAGGTAAAGTCATGAACGTCACAAGCATTTAAATTTTTTTTCTCAGAATCCCGTATATTAGAGTTGTGTGCTTCGTTGTATAAAAAAGAAGGAAAGTACTTGTGTACTAAATGCATGTCATTAATGAACGTTACAAGATATATTTGTCCCCTCAGCTACTATAGGTGGGGATGGGTTCCCAATCCTGAGGTTCCCAGGGATCTTTACGCGCTTTATGTTAATCCTCCTCTGCGCCTTTTTCTTTCAGCTGTCGTTCATCTTTCTCTCTACGGTTAGCGAAGGAGCTCTTCATGAGAAGCTGTCGCCGCTCTGTTTGCTTCTAGCTTCTCATGGGCAACCAAAAACTCCACGTGATGGCCGTACGTAGTGAACCATTAGAAAGACAGGTGGTGCACTGTAGTCCCCGGTGTATCAATCGACTGGTACCTAATCACCTGTGTGACTAGTCTGCTGGGGATCAAGCAACGGGGTTACTCCTTGGGCTTGATTGTTAAGGGTGGTCACTGTTCCCGGGGGTAACTTCCAGATTAGATACTCCGGCTATCGCCAAGGTAAACGCCGAGGCTGGGAATGGCCAAAGCCGGTAGCTGCCTTCTCTTGTTGGCTCCGTGGTGGGCTTTGCCGTCGGACCTGAAACTTATTCAATGCCATATGGGCAAATCTAAGTTTTCTGCCTTCAGTGGGCAACACAATGTTTCAACTCCTGTACATAATTTTCCGACGTTCTTTCTTATTCAAAGGAAATCTGAAAACAAAGAATCGTTTCATGGTGTATCCCCTTTTTTTTGGTGGAAAAGGCAATATCTGGAAGTATTGGCTAGGTAAAATCTACGAAGAAACTTCGATCTGGTGACCGGCTGGTCGAAGTTAATTCTCCAAAACAAGCGAAACAAATTGTAAATTCGAAAACTTTATCAATGACACCTGTCTTAGTTAGTCTCCCTCCATCATTAAATTCATCAAAAAGTGTTGTATCTTGTGGTGAACTATTCAATGTTCCAATAGAGGAAATTACGGAAAAGCTACAAAGTCAGGGAATGACCCATGTGCGGCGTAAAACATTACCAAGAAATGGTTAGCTCCCGAATACTAAGCATCTGGTACTAACTTTCAATTTCTTTACTTTACCAGAATATATTAAAGCTGGATATATGCGCTTACCAGTTAGACAACCAAATCCCTTAAGGTTCTTCCAGTGCCAGAGATTCGGACATTCAAAATCATCTTGCCGCGGGACAATGACATGCGCCCGTTGTGCAAAAGTCAATGATGACAGTACTAACTGAACTGGTAAAGAGAAGTACGTCAACTGCAAGAGTGACAACACATCTTTCTCTTAAAACTGTTTTGCCTGGAAAAAGGAATAATATTAAAAAAACAATAATTCTAATCAGGAAGCCCACAAGCTCGTTAAATCGAAAATGCCTAATCCAGGAAATATGCTTCTGTTGTAAAAAAGATATCTATAACCATATCTACGCAATGGGATTTAGCCGATATCTCAGCTTGTATAAGTTCAAAATCTTCTGAATCAGTTACAGTACTATCTAAACAAATTAACTTACCAAATCTTCCCTTATTATCTGCTGTTCTTGTTTCTGAAAATACATCTGTTTTACCGGACTTAAATGGGTTTCAACTTGTGACTAACGTTAAAAAGTTTTAAAAGACCTCTCCGACTAAAACAAAACTTGTTACTAACACAGAAAAAATCTCAAAATGTTATAGTATTTCTCGTCAAATTCCCGCAACAATTTTATTACAAACTACTGTCTCCAATGGGAAACCGCCATTGAATAATAAGCCAATCATATTCAAACTCAGTCTCTTTCTTCTGCCAGCAATGCACCACAATCTATAAATACTCATTCTTCTAGAGGAACGAGCGTATAAAAATCTCGGGAATTGAATACCGATGCAGAGATGAAATCAGAAGGAGATATATTAAAATACGATATGTCTGAAGACTTGGAAGAACCACCACAAGTTTTTATTCTTCTATCCTGTTCCAAACCTGAAAAAGAAAAACGTAAATATATTATTCCTACGAAATACAAGATTTTGTAGCTTTCTTTTGACCTTTAATATAAAAGAGCGGTTACTAATTTTACTACTCAAACTCGTTTACTAATAATGTTTTACAATTATATCTATATTGTTTTGACTTCTACTATATTTTTCCAATGCCCAAAAGTTGATCCTTTAGATATGTGTTTAGTTTAAAGTTTTTCAATCTAAAGGCTGATGAAATGTATTTTACCCATTTTTATAAACTCCAAAATGAAAATTTTCTTTTTTAAAAAAATTGTAGGTCTTTTTATCTTTTATTACCATATGTTTTATACCGTGAACCTGTTTATATACCATAATCTTGGCGCAGCATGGCTCTTGCACCAAAAAATCCCAGTCAACCAAGGATCTTTGTCATTTTTTTTCGACGATTAATCATTGGCATGTATTTACCATACAAATATTAGAAAATCGAAAATGCATTTGGATGTCTTTTTTCGACCGATTGGAACTAAAATCAAACACAAAATTGCAATTTTAATCACAAGGTCACATTCAAAATTTCGTTTAAATCACTATGTTTTGAGCAATGACGTTTGCATGCCTGCAAAAGTATCAATAGACGGACTGCCAATTCTTAGATGAATTTGGTTCTAAATTCGATAAGAATCTGATGCCAAGACTGTAAATTTAATTTTAATTATCTAAGTTGTTAGGTTTTTTATTTATAGCGTTAATATGCATGCACTGACCGACAGGCTGTGAATCTTTTGTGGGATTTATTTTCAATATACAATAGTACATATATACATTTTAGGTGCTAAATATACGGATTACGATTTAGATGCTAAATTTTATCTAATCTTGAGACTATTCATCAGAATCGTAGTCCGAATAAGGAGAGCTGCGGCTATATATCACGTTTTAAAATTAGAAACTCTCTAAAGTACTACATTCCGACAAATATAGAAGATACTCAGATTCATCGGAAATGACACAGGGCGCCCAGTCGACCGGGAAAAAAAATCAGGGAAATTTATTCTAAAACTGGATATTTCTTTTAACAAATTTTGTTTACTATTATCGTAGTCGACAGTTAGCTAATATTTTTTTTTCCCATAAGAAGGGAGCATCGTTGACAACCAATGACAATTGTAAATTGAAGTCAGAAACGGAGGTCATCGGCGTTTCTGAGCAAATTCTTGTTGGTAGGTTATGCACAATATCTTGGGAAAAAAAGAGAGCCACTCAGTTTTATTCTGTCATCGTACAGTCATAAGTAAGATGTCATTTGAAAGGACTTAACGTATACTTCAAGATTTTTAAATTTTAAAAAAATGGGGGGCATCTATATATTGAAATAAGAACTAACTTCGAAATTCTAATGGCAGAACCCATTTTCTCAACAACAACAAAAATCATGAAAATGTTGCTTCTCGAAATTAAATTTCATCCGTATAGATATATTCGTTTCGAAATTATGAGCTAATAAAATCTTTATTTTCTAATGTTAAAATTAAATTTTGAACTTTCATTCGTATTTTAAAAACGCAAAGTTATTGATCTGAACTCATTTCGTCAAGGATAATTTAAGGTATTTTACACATTTTGAATACATATTTAAACAGAAAAAGAAATTCGTAATGTGGAAAAAATTACAGTTTCAAAATTTTAAATTTCTTGAAACAAATAAATTTTTCTGCATAGTTGTAACATACAAATAGCTTTAAAAAATTCATCAGTGTCAAAAAATAAATAAATCAAGGTTTAAAAAAAATCTTTGTAATGATTTTGAATTCCTTAATTCAAAGCAAAAAAAGTATTTTACTAACAGTTGTTACTTTTAAATATGGGGGATAGTCTCTGTCCTTGTAATAAGCTAGAATTTTTATTCGTGTTCATATAATGTCACTTGCAGTATATCACTAAATTCCAGAAAAATTGGAATTTTATTTCGTAGTGAAGTTTTTGTAGGTTTTAACTATTAATTTTCCAACAAGAAAAGAGTCATTTGAGCTTGTTTGGTCACTTGAGCTGACATTTGTTTAAGTGTACAATATATATATGTCTAAAATTTCCCAATACTAATCTGCTATAATTATAATTGTATATAACCACAAATAGAATAAAAATTCAGCATCAAAACAATATTTATTAAATATTTAATATCGATATTTTGTAATTATATATTATCACAATTTGAAATTTTTTAATGATTTTATTAATCCACTTAATAATGTTTATTGATAAGAACTAAATTTTTCAAAGCCAATTTAAACGCGTTGCTAATATTTACACTGCTGAATTTTATATGAAAGCGATCGTTTTACATCTTTGTTTTATTTAAATTACGTCTTGTTTTCATAACTTTAATAAACAAAATGTTCTATTTTTATATTTGAAACAGGTATCTCTGTCAAAGTTTTAGTAATCAGATTTTTCATAATTTTAAAACTATATGTTTTTGTAAGATCAAAGCACATAATTTATTATATAACATCACTCATTATGAATAATTAAATCTTCCGTGTTTTATGTTGATGATTAACTGGTTTTTTGTTAAGATTTCAAGCTGCATTTATTTAATTATGAGTCCAAATTCTTAATTCCAATGAAATAAATAGAATAATAAGAGCAGGAATACAAATGTAAATTTCACACGAAATCAGTGAAGAAAAGAGTTGACAACGGAACTAGTGGTCATCACCAAGGGGGCTAAATCGTGGAAACAGCTAAATATTAAAAGAAATAAAGAAGAAAATTAGCCCCCCCCCCCCACGAATATTCTTAAATAATGCCTAGTGTATTTTTCATGGCTTAGGGAATCAATTCAAGCTAGTTTTTTCGGAATAAAATAAGCTTTATATACAATAGCTTATGTTTATTAACTTTATGTTAAAGAAATATGATGACCAAAATCCATTTTTTAAAGCTCCTTTATCGAAGATTTCTGGCTAAGAAAGGAAGGATACATTTGGCAATTGTAAGATCTTTTTAGAAAAAGGCTAAAAGGAAAAGTTAATTGATAACGTATCTAAGATAAACATGGAGATAAAGATGAAATGTTTTAACTTCAATGTTCATACTAATTGGATACCGACTTTTTCTGAAACTTATAACAAATAATTAGGAATAAAGTAATATTTCATTAGTTGCAAGTATATACAACTCGCAAAAAACGGGCGACGAAAATTACAGTTGTCTGATAACAAAGATTTAATTTATTGAGTTACCTATTATTTTTGTTCAGATTTCTATATTTTAATTATCATTTGGAGAAAAAATAAATTTTAAAAAAAACATACTGAAGAGTGAGAATACTCTCTTCCTACTAATACATCCTTCAATCTGATGACTTGGATGTGATTTGAATACGCAGCTTTCCGATCTGTCATCAGATCGGATAGTTGCATCCAGGTTTCATTGAGTTCCGAAGTTTCAAAATGCAATGTAGAGTATGGAAGCAAACACTTGTATTTGTTTGGTGAAATATAAAGGGAGTCCTTTAACTTAAAAGAATAACGGACATCAATATTGTAATCATTATTGGTATTTGCAAGAGTCCCCCTCCCCAGTAGATTAAACTATTTGGATCCCTTTTGGTTTCATTTTTTAAGTACAAGTAGCCATAAAATAGCATCCAAAGGAAAATGCGGCATTTGCGTGCCCTGCTGCAATAGTTCGTAAGCAAGGGTAAATAACATCCGGGCATTTTGTTATTTACAATTATTATACCTTTTTTAAAATAAATTTTAGCAACAAGGTAGCAAGTTTTGAAATTATAAACCCTTTACAATAGTCCGTTCTTAATGATTATTTAATCCTTTCGACATTCCCGGTGGCATTTTCCACCATGGTATTTTAATTTCTTAATTCTCTTTATTTCAAACCTGATGGTGACATTTGCCACGACTTCCTGGTTCCCGCACCCGTGGTGAAAATTAGATGAAATTAAATGCAGATGTTCTCTTGGCGACTCTTATCACTAATTTCCATCAATTTTCTTTTATTGCACATTTTAAAAATTCAGGGTTTAAAGGGTTATGAGAAAGACAGAGTTAAAACTGATTATTATTTTAATTATGGCTTATCCTTGCCATTACACAGCTTTACCACAATAGAATGTAATAAATCGGCATAAATATATTTTTTAATGTATATCTCAGTTCTTTTCTCGTAGCTATTTATAAATGCTTAGGTTTATTCAATACCGATTAAAAAAAGTCAATTTAGACGCCCCCTCCATCTTTGCTTCAAATGCTAGACTTTAATTAAACAGTAGGGATTCCGAGTCGGATAAAAATGATGCATAGCAAAACGGCGAGGATAGTTTTAACTGCAGACGTAACAAGTGGCTTATTATATATGCAAAGAAAGGTTTCCTCAATTCTTCTAATTGCATACTTTATATCATTTTTTTAAAAAAAATTCGCGGCCTCAAGTTAAGATTTATTGTTAAGAGTGAAAAGTAAACTGCCAAGGTATCTATTAACTAAACAGATTGAAATTACTAAATATATTAATTTGTCGTTTGCATCACTTAGTTAATGGCATATCAGATAAATTGCAGGGAGGAAACTCCGCATGTATAATTTATCCCAGTCAAGTAATTCTTAATATGTAATTTACTTGAAAAGATTGATAACTATGCACACAATTTAGTTTTAATAACCAATATTCTAATATAATTGTATATATATGGAAGTTATTCAGTTTCACGGAAACACCTTGTAGAAGCAAATTTTGTCATTAACCAGCTATGTAAAATCTCGATTTCTATGCAGTATTATCTGCAACCCTTCCTATCCTATAGAAATTATAATTCTTTCAACTCGGGATAGCCCCAATAACCATGAATGTCTGCAACAAGAAGAAATTTAATTAAACAAAGTTATTTCGCAACATACTGTGAATAGTTTCGATCAAAGAGTAACTTTTAAGCACTCTGTTGACTTTAAATCATTGGCGTACTTATAAAAAAAATGTCCAGGACAACTATCTGACATATATCCAACTATCCAAGTCCACTTATTACTATTCCCTACTAGACTCTAGGGACAGCACCAAAATATTTCTGACAGATGAAAACGTAGGGATTTTCTGATGTTTATCCGTCCGCTTGATTTCTCCGTCACATTCCTCAGTTGTATTGCTTATGCTGTATATTAAAAAATGATTCGAAATGTGACTTTGTAATTATGAAATGCAGAAGTCCTTGATTTAGAGGACGGTGTTAATTAAGAATAAAGGCAAATTATGACGCTTTTATGGGAAAGCTTATGGCTTTATTTATAAGAAAAATGTGATACTGGAAAAAAGTATGGCTCAATTCAAGTAAAGAATTGTTCACTGGTGTCTACCACTTTATATTTAAATTAATTTGAAAGTAGCAAATTTTACTTACAAATGGATCCCAGAATACCAAATGCAATGTCATTATTTGTTTAGGTGGAGTTTTTGTAACAGACAAATATTTTTCGTTTTATATCCTTTTCCCTCAGAGCAGAATTTTTGGAGCTGCCCCTAGATACTTCTCTATTCTCCATCCTATATCAAGAAAGGAAGAAAATCGGCCAAGTTCACAGATTCGTTCCTCCGATGACACCATGCTTGTTCTTGCTCCGATTTTCGGCACAACTTCGATTTGATACGTCTAATAACTCACTAAATCGCATATAAGCGAGATGAAGTCGACTTCATCCTTTATAATATTATATTATATACCTGTCACTCTTATGTATTTGTTTGCATATATTTATTTTTCATTATTATTTTCCGTTTAATAATATTTTCTTTGGCTTGGAGAAAAAAGCATTTTATAGTGTTGCTAATTTACAAAATATAGTTTTAATTTAAATAAAAGTCGTATCTTTGTATCAGTGTCACACATTCTCTAAACTCATGAGCCGACTTCAACAAAACTTTGCTTCTTACAAAATTTTTCATTCCATATGATTTTAAAAAATCCCATTAATTTTTCAAAATACAAACAGTATTTAAATAGTAATTAAATGAAATTTTGCTTCTTTTCAGAAGTAATTTCAGAGGCAATTATTTTACAAGATATATTTTAGTACCATGTAAAAATTCAAAATTTAAAATTTTTAGTAATCAATTAATTTTTTGTGCAGTTTTTTCTTAAATTGTAAATAATTTTGTGGACAATTTTGAAATTTGTGACAGTAAGATTCTGATCTATTCTGACACTATTTTTTTACATTTCAATTTTATTGTTTTTGGAAATTTTGCATGAAATTACAGCTGTTAATTAACAGTGTCAAGAAGGTTGGAAAAAAATAATGTATCCATATTTTAGTGAATATAAGTGATCAAGGACAGTTAATCATGTGGTCCAAAGCAATAAAAGGACTATATGCATAATAATTTATTCAAGATTAACTTTTAAAAAGATTATACATTAATTTATTTTAATTCTTAACAATACCAGGTTTGTAAGTTGATAATTTATAAGTCTAATCAAAATAAATAAATAAATTGCTCATATCATAGCAAGTTTTTCATAGCCTTTCCATTAGGATAAATAATGTTTATCATCTTTTTCTCTGTGTTGCAATTTATGCTAGCACTTCAAAGGAAATGAATGGTAATTGACATGAGTACTTTGGGTCAACTTAAGGTGTACACTACCTTAATTTTTTTCGGATATTTAGCAGGGATTTTTTATACTAGTCAAAAGTAACAAAATCTTAAATCAGTATACTCCCATATATCATTTTTTTAAACTCTCCATTTTATTAATGTATGCATTTTCTTTTCAATTCATTGATGATTAAAGCTCTTGGATTATTGCAGAGTGTAGCATTTCATTTAATGTTAGTTTTGAAAGTCAATGTTTTATAATTATATCTGCATATAAATTATATTGGGAGCAACTGAAAACACTAACTGAATTTCTTGACCACTAAATATTCATTTTTCCACTGAAAAAAAAATCTGCATGTTTATTAAATTGTTTAAATTATAAAATTTTTAAGAGAATGTTAATGATACAAATATGAGTTGATACACAATGTAATGTTAAAAATAAACCTATTCTCCCCTCTTTTTTTAATACACTGAATCTTTACATATTCTTATCATTTCTACTAATTAAACAATCAGGCACCTTGCTTATAATTTAATAATTGTTATTAGTAACTGCATTTATCATTATGGTAATTAAAGAGGCCATAAAATAATATCTAAAAATAATTTTTTAAAAAGCAAGCAGCAGAAATGGAAATTAGGGTGATTTGGCAAAATTCGAATAGAATTTACAGTATACTATGAACTTTTATTACCTGTAATGGTGTCAGGATTCCAGTGTTTATTTTAACATAATTATGCTGTTTTATAATCAGCCATTATTCTAAAAATATGCAACTCAGGTTTGGAACAAAAAAGCCAAGCTTCATAAAATAATGAATTGCTCCAAATACAAATATCAAGGAATAAAGTATGATTAATTTTACAATAAAATGATTAAATTTATACAAAAAATTGCTTGAGATATTACTGTAGAATTATTACATTAAAGAAATTTAATCAATATCAAGAATGATAAAATTAGATTCTGAATGATTTGATCTTGACATGCATCAAATCTGTGAAAATCATATTAACTTCGCAGCTTTTAAATCTAACTTTTGATCAAAATTCATTCAGAAATAGTACTTCATTTTCATTAAAATATTTATCGCTACCTTTTTATGTGGTGATGTATAGTTCATTCATAATAAATACAAATTTTAGCATTAGAAAAACTTTTAACAATATTTCTGTACATAAAAATCAATGTTACAAAATTCAACAAAATATGTAATGCAATAGCAGTGACTTTGTTCACAAAATAATATAATTATTTATTATAACTAAAAAAAGAAATTCCTTTAACTGAAATAACATGCTGCTAGAAAAATTTCAAAAATTTTACATTTTAATTTTTATATTATGAATTTTTATGCATTTGGCAAGATTCGCAAGTTTGTGAAGTGGCATTATCATGCACATGCTAAGTACAAAACTAAATATTCTTCTAATTTGTTAATAGCTTATATTACAGAAATGCTTTCAAATTTAAAAAGATGTTATAACTTAACAATTACTATTTAGAAATAAAACATGCAACAAGGGTTTCTTACCTTAATTAGAAGAAACAAAATTTTCAACAGCCTTCTAAATAAATTTATCAATTTTTCAAGCAATTCTTTCTTCCCCAAATTTTTATCATTGAATGAATGAATTTCACCACCAAAAGAATTGCTAAATGTAACCTGAAGTAACTCAAAATTGGAAGGAGGAATTCCATCAAGATATTCTTTATGTTTATTAATTGCTGGATTATCACATATATCCAATTGAAGTGACTGATAAAAATCAACTGATGGAGTTTCCTTTATAAGGGGAAAATAATCTATTTGATGTTTTTCTTTTGCTAAAATGGGAAGATAGTTTTAACAACAAACATCTTGATAACTGTAAAAATCAAATTAAGGTTTGCAAAACTTTCTAAACCTTCCAGAACAACAAGACAGCTATTCTAGGGGAAAAAACAGTGTACATATACTTTATTACCACACACATAACAGAAAATATATTCATTAAGTTCCATTTATTTAAAATTCTCTGGTTTGATAATATTGGTACAATCCAATGCCTGTTTTTTCACAAAAGCTTGATTCAGCACTTCATAAATTAGTTTAATCCTGTAATCTTCTTCTATAATAATTACCCAGCATAACTGTATAGAAATCTATCAAAGTAATATCATTATATGCCTTTACTCATGATAGAACTTCATCCTTAAATATTTTTGTGGCCATTTCTGACAAGTTATTAATGTTGCGACTTCTGATGGATCAATCCAAAAGAGCAAGGTACCACAATTTCTTCTAATCCCAACTTTTCAACAAGTAATTATTTCATAAAGGAAAAGTTGGAATATAAACACAGCTAACTACATTCAAATATGCTTATACTGCACAAGCTGGTGTTATAGCATGCATTATCTTTTGAAAATCACATGAGTTATCTCCTATAATCGTTTGGGATTTCATCTTCAGAATTCTACAACCACCTTCGAACAGAATACCCTTTATGATAAATGTAACAGTAATGTTGACTTTCAGGCCAAATTTTATTTAAAGAAGAAACTTTAACATCTGAATCAACTTTAACTGAAAGCTGTAAGACTTCCTTTATGATGGAAAGCTGATTCTTTTGTATGTATTAAAAATTAAGACAAAGTCTTTTTATACAAATATTTATTTGATTTTTTATAATGAGGATTTCCCCACAGGTACTGCTCCAGCAGCACAAAGTATAAGCATAGGCATTACAGAATAATTTCCCTGATCACAGAAACTAGTGGAATCAACAAATATAATCACTTGCAATGTTGGTAAGCTTTGAGATCTTTTCATAATAGATTCACAATTGCAAAGGCAAAAGAATATTCGCAAAGGATCACTATAGAAAAAGATAAATTCTGTATTATAAATTGAAATTTTTTTCTTTTCAATAACTGATCTAAAAAACCATGTTTTAATGGTTTAGAAACATGATTTTTTTTTCCTGCATGATATACAAGTAAATATGATTAGCAAATATCTATGTAATGACTTAAGTGATAAAAAATTAAAATACTGTTAGTACTTTTTGAAAGACATATGTAAACTATGAGTTAGAGATTATGTAATAATCACACCGCATTTACAGACACTAACATTGTGAGACTATGAACCTCACTATGCATGTATCACTTTTTAAAAAATACCCAATTTTCTACATTTGTTTCATTCATCTAAATAAAACTATTCAATAGAGCTCATAAAATAATTATAATCCTTATAATTTTCAACCCTAATTTCTAAATCATACACAATAACTGAAAGTACTGTGCATTTTGTTGGACTTGTTCATCCTCACATTTCAAATGATAACATAAATGTTAACGGATATATAAAAATGACAAATGTCTTAGTAAATTATTACACACATGTAAGAAATACAGAAATTAAATGTACTACTGATCTTGAAATTAATAAAAAATACTGTTAATTATTAAAATTATATCACATTTCGGTCTTCTATTTAAAACTTGCAAATGACTTCAATTGTGCCATGCCTATTCCAAGATCCCAGAAGTCTCAATTTTTTCATACCAATATTCAGAAGTTTGAATAAGATTAATATACCATTTGGCAGATCACTTGATAGGAAATCTGACCTTCATACTCCAGAATTTCTTTGATGACTTTGGCTACTTCCCTTGGTCCTATAAAAAATGAAAATCCATAGATTGCATGGCAAAAAATATTATCATTCAAAAATATTAATAAATACAGCATAAGTTCATTAAAAAAATTGAATTAAAATAAATGATTAGTTTTATAAATTTAAAATCTACGAGAAAAACATTATTATGCAATAACAATGCTAATTTTACAAGATTAAAAAAACTACTAACAATTGCCTAAGACACATTTTCACAAGTTCATCAGATAGTAAATTAAGTTAAATTAAAAGTGGAAGACCAGGAACAACAGACTGGCATAATTATTGTTAATTTTCAAATAATAAAATTTAAAAACTTTATATGTAAAACCTTTTTTTAATTTTTTTTCAAGAATAGTAGATTGTCATTTCACCATTCATTTTTTAATATTATGCTTAACTGCCATTTGTATAAAAGAAGAAATAAAACTCTGAGCTTTATATTATTGTTCTATGTAATAATTAAAAAAACTCTAAAGTAACTCGATTTTGAATTTCTGGCTTATACTGTCTCTTTGGGAAAAATGGCTAAAATTACCACAAAAACATTCATGTAATTTAGAAAAGTATTGTAATAGATATTTAGTTGGCCATTATAATGCTGATTTACACGTTATATTCCTCAAAATACAAAATGAATATAAATAGATATATAGGATTATCTAACTTTTTAAAAATCATTTACAAGTAATTTTCTTCACCCAATACATTTATGAGGAGGCAAAAGCTTTTTTGCTACAAAACCTGATATATATGATAAAAACTTTCTTCCACTATATTTAAAATACTTATGTTCAAGTTATCTATGTCATATTGCTTTTTTTCTTCATCCAAGCCCACAGAATTTTCATTTATTAACTTGTACAAATCTTTTTCATTTAAAGAGGTAAAATCGATTAAAGCATCATCATCATCAGTTATTTTCTTGTTAACTGTTTGAAAAAATTAGTAATTATTTCTTAGTGAATAGTGCGTCTGAATTCATAAGCATCTGGATTGTCTCGAAAGCCTCCACATAGTCTAAATGAAGAGGTATTCTCTAAAGCATTTTGATTAGATCATTTGGTTATGATACATTGGACTTAAGTGAATACACATTCTGAGATTCCAAATGAAAGCATTAAAAGTTAAGATCCAATCATTTTTACATGGTACAACAACCTTGCTATTGATTTTTCTGGATCTAAAATGCCATGTTGTGGCTCACTTTATCATGTTTTTCCAGAAAGAAATATGGAAACCATCCTTTTCTATTGCGTTAATTTGTTTCCTTACATATACAATGTTCTTGAATAAACAGAGTTAAATAGCCTGTCAATCTTTCTAAGGAATTCTGTTTCTATTCCTTTGCTTTCTAAATTATTGGCTGCTCATGTAAATTCAAAGCAGCTGCAACTGAGCGACTTAGTATCTGCAGAAATAATACAAAAGTTGTAGAAAACAATTCAAGCAAATTGTTTCTTTTAATTAAAAAAACATTACTATATTATTATGAATAAGCCAGCAGTTAAATAAAAGTTGAACTTCCCAATGAATCTGATTCAAAGAAGCACAATTTAATCTAGCATGTGCCTTTAAATTTACTATCCATTAAAGCACATAAATTTATCTTCATTCTTTGAAAATAAAACTGAATATAAAGAGAAAATTTTGTTAGAAATTTTAGAAATTTATACACAAATAAAAAAAATATTTGTTAATAGTAGCGTTGTGGTAGGTTCATCTGTAAATGCCTAAATAGATTATGTAAATTTTTTTAGATATACTGGAGTTAATAGCAAGAGAAAAGTATTATATTATGACTACCTCTACCAGAAATGTCAGTTTTACATTCATTTTCGTTAGCCCACACATTTAAATATATTTTTTGATAAGTTTTCTACAAGCAGAAAATTTCTTTTAAAAAACAACCAATTACTATAAATTTAAATAACTGCAATATAACCTATTTTATTGATTTATAAAGAGATTGTCAAATTTCTATTTTACTTACTCTATTGATTTAAAAAGAGATTGTTATTTTTTTATTATTAGAATCTACTTTGTATCATTTTTCTATATATTTCCCTGAAGCATACATGTTTGAAGCACAATTCCAATAAAATATATCCCACATTTCTTTAAGCTGATTCACACTGATTTCAAGAGATGTGGAGAATCATATATAGCAACAAATTTCCACAAATGTGCCAAAAGGAGGGTCTTTCTCTACTAACTTTCAAATCGTTGAACAGTTTTCTGTTATTTGGACCTGGAATTTACAAATAAAATACAATTCTAACACAGCAGTGAAATAAAAAAAGTACTAACATAAACATTCTTCATATAATAATACAGTTTGGTAAAAAGAATTTAAAACAGTCAGGTCATAAATAAATTAATAAAAGAAACAAGAACACTAAAGAGATTAGCAATTCATAACCTTGATTACTTATAATAGAAACTACTTCCAATTCACATCTCTGCAATGTTTCAATTACTTGCCAATCCAGTTTATCAAAGAAAAATTCTTAGAAAAGGAGCTGAAAAAACAACCTAATATCTAAAATTTAAAGAATTTTATTATTTGTTAACCGTAGCATTTATGACTAAGCATATAGTTTGATTTAATGTTATTCTTATAATTAAAAAATGCATTATGCATTTTTAAATAAAATATACTAAATAATTAAAAAAAATTATTAGAATCTGCTTCCAGTTTTTCACAATTCAATGTGCCATAAAAACAAGGACTGGAGTAGTAAATGGCAGATTTTCCTGAAATTCATTCCTCACACTTGTAACATCCTCCACTGAATCAAAATCTGCAGAATATGTCAATCCTTGTTTAGTTAACATTTTATTTATCAAATGAATACACAACCTTTCTTTTTTTCTCAGATGACTAGATTTCTTTTTTGAAACATTTACCAAATTAGGAAAAAAGAAAAACCCTGAAGTTCTTGCAACAATATATCTGAAATAATTTAAATAATAAGGAAAAAATTATGACTAATATGAACAATGATACTGCATTATTATTAACTTAAGATCAATTATGAATGGTGAAATTTTAATTTATAAAATATATTAACACATTTTTGAAGCCTGAACAACTTAGAAGGTTAATTAAAATCAAATACTTATAAGTTTTAGATATAAATAAAAAAGTTAACATATAGATTTCTAAATTTTAAAAAAAAATTCTTTACCTATACAAAGTTGCTTTGCTTAGAAAGGCAAAATATTTCCAAAGAATTTTGTAGGAACTTTAACTATGGAGATTTATTTGCTTTTTCTTTTGATAGTCAATGTCTCCCTTTTCTAGCTTTATACTGCATTCATAATTGAGATGTTACAAATTCATATAAATGTGGTTTGCTGGTAAATTTTTCTTTCAACTGACCCCAGAAAAGAGAAAAGAAACTTTTCATGCAGTCTCTTTTTAGTTTCAAAACATTTGACAAGAAAATTTAAATTTTCCTTGCTTTTGGGATGACTTGCAGATACTCACTGGTTTCAAATAATGTTGCTGCAGGAGATTAATAAAACATGAATGTGTAGGGTCTGTAACTGTAGGAGATGGACTGCGAGTTACAGGCAAATATGAATCTTCGGCAGAAAGAATGTGAAACGTAGAAGGCAAATCTTCAATAAGAGGACAAGTAAATTTATGCCTTAAACTAATAGTGAAACATGAATCAGAAAAATGGTACACAATTTAGCATTCCTCAAGACATAATGAAAAGTCACAGGTGTCGTATCCCATTTTAATGCTAAAAACAATTTATTATACCTAGAAAATATTATACTATAACATTCAAATTCAAAGCTCTATTACACTTGCAAAATTACAATAAAAGACACAAAACATTAGGCCATCTCATCATATTTAAAGCATGAAGTCCATTACTTGTCTTAAGAAAAAAATTTAAGAATCAAAGAAATACAACTATAAATATTATTTTATTTGATTATATTTTCGAAATATGACAGTAATTCAATAACACAAACTGAAATTTCATATGTTCTCTAATAAAGATAATTTTAATTCGATCAAATTTACTTTCATATTTAATCTCAAAATAATTATTACGCATAGCTGCTCTCATCCGAAAGATGAGTGAATAATATCAATCCAGGTGTTTCGTTCTGACTTCTACTAAAAAGATAACTCAATTTTCTCATAGAGAATTTTCTCACAGGTTTATACAATCACACGGGGATCGGCGTTCGCATCCATTCTAATAATATACAAGATACACAAGGAAAAAAATTAAACATTTAAAAAAATAGAAAATGTACAAAACATGGGAAATCCAAGCAAAATAATAATAAATCGCAAAAAAAGAAAAGAAAAGAAAGATCGAAAATGAAAGAGAAACTTACAATAGATGTTAGCATCAACAAGCAACACGCTTAAACTGGCGGCGAGACTCAGTTTCGTTTCGAAAATTCGCTGCTTTCGTTTAGTGACACCTTTGGTTTTCCTTCTGTGTATTACAATGATAGAAATACGAACCGAATCTATTTCGAAATTCGTATATAGCTACGTCACCCTCTCTTTGCTAAATGCGCGGCGGCGTGTACCAATGATATTGCCGATTTTCTTCATAGCTCTAAATAGAGTAGCGAATGACCTCCAATCCAAAAATACTAATTTGTGAAGCTCATTTTATAGTTATTTCTTGCTGTAGACCCAATGAAGTTCAATTCTTTGAAAGAAATGCAATAAAATCCCTAATATCTGAAGTTTTTGTCATTAAATGCGGTTAAAAATCTTCAATCACTAAAAAAAGGTGATATGTTTTAATACTGATGACAAAAACTAATAATGTTTTTTTTCCTAAAAACGTAAACCAAAAACCTTTAAGTGCAGAAATCCACTGTTTATTTAGTAACATTTGCATGTGAAGGCTCCCTGTTCCTGTTGTAAATTAATCAAGTTTTCCATTTTGCGGCTTGCTTACGGAACTTGTTTATCCTTGGTCGCCGCGCCAACTTGGTGGCATATATTCATTCTTTATCCTTTTTCATGTATGGAAGAAAATAAGGCAATATCATTGGTTCGCACCTTCGCGCAGTCTGCTATGATAATGTGACGTCATTATATGCGAACTTAGAAATTGTTCAGTTCTTATTTCGAGGGCTGTATTCCGAAGAGAGGACGTTTCTTAGTTATTAGTTGCTTGATGTCTCTATCTTTTTTACCTTTTATTTCCTGCTTAAATGAATTTGAGCATATTAATATAATAGCTGAGAATTTGAAAATGAAAGTGTTGAAAACAATGAAACAGTTTTTATTAGGTGCAACTTAAAATCCATGGATGATATCAATGAATTGTTAAAAGTTTGTATATTGGATAGATACTACTGTCAGTAAATAGAATATTCTTTTTATATATTCTCTAACTTGTAAGTTGCATATATATCTTTTGAAGATCACTAACACTTTTTGAATTTCTTATCTTTAAGTCATTTCTTCATGAATTGCATATCATATTTTAACCTATATAGAAGCTCCTGTAATTACAGTAGATATTTATTGATTATATTTGCTTCTATACTATTAAGTAAAAATATGTTTTTCTAAACCATTTAATTTGACAGACATTTTATTTCAGAAATTAAAAGAATAGGAAATAATTTATGAAAAAGCAGCATAGAAGTTGCCTATGAAGAGTCTTTTTCTGTTTGATTATGATCACTTCCCTGTTATAATATCTTGTGTCATCAATATCGCAAGTGATAATTTTTCTTATTCCCACAAGTTCCTGTTGTCCATAAAGTCATTCTGTGATGTTCTGTGACAGGAATAGTACCTGTGTGTATCTTCAATTTAAAAGTTAAACATAGGATTTTTATAAACAAGACACAACTAAGGCAAAGGCCTTAGTTTTGAATATCTTGAAAGAAGCAGCTGTTCTCCATAAAAGCAGTCCCACAACTTTCATAACTGATGATTTGGATACTGAAGTTTCTGCTTTTAAGAAAATTTGGCCTTCAAGTTGGCATTGCCTGTATTTTTTTCATGCAGGGTGGGTTGTTTGGAGATAGGTTTGGTATTCTAAAAATGGAATCCCAAATAATTATAGGAGACAACTTAGTTTGACAAAAGAATATGTATTAAGATATCAGTTTGTACAGAATTAGATTATTTCAGTACAATGGGCTATGCTGGCTCCTATATTTCAACTTTTTGATTATGGAATCGTATTTATTGAAAAGTTGTAATAAAAAGGAATCGTAGTGTCTTGCTTTTCAAGATGAAAACATCAAAGGTCACAATACTAATATTTCAGAAGAATATTATATGTAAGAATATTCAAGGATGCAATATCATGAGTAAAGCTATACAATATTATTATCTTGATAGACTTCTATTCAGCCATACTGCAAAATTATAACAAAAGATTACAAGAATTAGCTAATTTATGTAATACAGCTTGAAGGAGTTTTCTTGAAAAAAGTGAAGAAAAGAGCATTAGATTCAACCATTCCCATCAAATCAATTCTTATTAAAAAGTGGATCTAATGATTGTTCATTTTCTGTTCAATGTAGTAATTAAGTATTACTCCAGTAAGTGTACCTGTTGATGTTTTAAGTGTTTGCTGTTCTTACTCTTCTGCAAGGTTATATAAGTTTTGCTAGAATAACTTAGCTGTTTATTATTAGCAAAATATTTATGATAAAAACTTTCCTCCAGTTGAAATAAATTAAAGACATCAAATATCTTATTTGATATTTGAAGAAAAACTCCATCAGTTGATTTTTGCAAACCATTGTGATTGATTGCATGTGTATTTCCAACCATTAATAGAGACAGTGTATTTCTTGATGGAATTTCTCTTTTCACTTCTGAGTCACTTCGTGCTACAGTTCTTCAAATTATAACATTCATTCTCTCAGTAATGAAAATTCATGGAAGGAAGAATTGCTTGAAAAATTGATGAAACTATTTACTGATGGTCTGGAAAAAATTTGATTTTTCAGAACACGGTAAGAAACCCTTGTTGCATGTTTAATTTCTAAATAATTATTTGTTAAGTTATAAGAATGTATAGTTTTGTACTTAGCATGTACTAGATAATGTCACTTCACTAACTTGAAAATCTTAACAAACACATTGAAAAATTCTTAATGCAAAAATTAAGAGGTAAACATCTTTCAAATTTTTCTAAATGCATGTTATTCCAGATAATGGAATTTACTTATTAATAATAAAATATGTTTGTCAAATAGATTTAATTAACGAATAAATTGAAAATTTTAAAAAATTTTTAAATTTATCGAAAAAAATTAATTTATAAGAATTTAAATTTTTGAATTATAGGATAGTAAAAAAAATAAAGTTGTCTGAGAATTGTAGATACATCTGAAAATCTGTGATAGTGAATTTCAAAAGTTAAAGTCTGTGGTGTTAAAATAAGCAATATTGATACAACAACAGTGCACTGCAGTTAAAACTGATTTTCTGCAGCTTCTCCCATCCCCAACATTTTAGAAAATCAAAGAGAAATTTAGCAAAAATATCTTCTTTATCCCTCTACATAAAATTGTTGATCTTGGGTATGGCACCAACAATAGTTATGAAGTAAGGATTTTTATAGTGAATATAGCATTTTTATTAAATCTGTGTGATCCTTGGTGATTGTATCTGCAATTAAACCCACGCATTTACCAATATGTATCTGAAAATGGATTTTGTTTTATATGTGTTGTGTCTTGTCATTTGAAATTAAAAATTAACCAGAACTTGAATTATGGATATGCATACTAAATTTCCTATAATTAAGTCATTACTTTTTTAAAAATTTTATTATGCTTATATTCTTGCAAAAATATAAACCAGCAGAAAGTCAACTGCTCAACAAATTAGACCCGAAATTTGATAGGTATATACACTTTAGATGTTAAATCTGTTGATCAAATTTTATTCATTTAGCCCTATTCATTTAGTGTTTGTCATTCAGGCTCATATTCAGATTGAATGGCAGACCGATTTTCTTTGAATAGATTTTGCTCAAAATTTGATAGATACCTGCAAATTTGATGTTAAGAGGTTATATCAAATTTCTTTTCTCTTTTTCAAAGTGTTTTTGAGTTATATATGGCTTAGCTAAACAGACATAATTTCAAAAATGTATTTTTCGAACTCGGAGAGTTCTAAAACATTCAGAGTCATCAAAGTCTCGAAAGAATTTTTTGGCAATTGCAGTACTATCTCTGTACTTCATGCACAAGAATGTAAAAATATAACAATGATGCAAAATTCTATTTCATTAGCTACCCATTTCATGATGAGAAATAATTTTATAACCACGATTTTGTCCAAAAAATTTATTATGATAGTGAAGTTGAAAAAATATTTTTTAAAGGAAGATATGAAAAGATAAAGATAAGGAAGTTGAAATAAAAAGAGTTAATTTTGAAGTTCTAATGATTAAAATCTATATCTGACAACTATTTATTATGTGAAAAAAAATTATAATTTTTCTAAAATTTTTGAAAAGTTTGCTGCAATTCTGAATGAATGAGTGTGGGAGAAAAAATTTCCAGGTGGACCTAGAGGTGGTTCTCTGGGAATTCCTTGAACCAAAGCACTTCAAAGTGCCTTTTCTATTTAATACTTTTTGTTTATTTAAAAATATTTGCTCTTAGTTTTTTTTTATACTGAGCTATTAAAAATTTTCATCTTACATTTTTTAACCAAGTATGGACAAAACTGAAGAGTGAGCTGTGATAATTTTTTTATCAAAGGCATATCTGCAACAGATATTAAAATTGAGCTAGATACTTCACTGTAGGAATCTGCTCCTTCATCCATATTTTAACTGTGGAACCCATGTTTCACAGTCTATATTCTATTTTTCTATAGTACCACAAATTAGTTATGAAATTTTGAATATATTATTTCATTTAAAAAGTAAACTGAGTTATATAGCCATTATATAAATGAATCATTTAAATATTTGTTTAATTGAATTTCCTACCTGTTGTTTTTAAAATACCAGGAAATAAATTAACTAGCTACATGATATAATATAAACAAACTGATTAATACACACAGAAAATGTTTAGTAAATAAAATTGTCTGCAAAAAGGAGTTCCTTTTTTGAAAAAGCTACTACGTTACATCTAACTAAACCAAAAATGAACTGAAATGAATGGTAAAAGCCAGGATTACATTAAGCTAAAATTTTGAAAGTGTCCAATGTAAAATTTATACTAATTTTGCTGTGATAAGAGGTCTACATGTAATAACAAACAATCAGATATTTTGACTTGTTCTGGAAGTACAGTTAAAATTATTTTGTTGCAATTTCAAATCACAAAACTGTGATATGATAAATGTTGGATGTTATTTTTTTAATAACATGTGAAATATTGCTCTGTATTTATTTTCTAATATTTTAAATTAATCATTAAAAATCTGATCTAATACAAAGAATGAAAAACAATTCAAGCAATACTAATTAAAAAATAAATCAAAAGCATGTGCTTTTATTGTAAATGAAATAAACTATTAAGAAAATATAATGAACTTTTATTATAGTCTAATATGTATGTTTTCTATTTATATGAATATTTATAGACATAAGTTATATGCATTAAATTAAAATTATTACTGAATCAAACATCAAGTTGTCAAAAACTGAACTAATGTATTTCATCTATTGAAGTTATTTAAATTATGTTACTCTGACAGAAATGATTTATAAAGATAACTGAGAAATGGGTTGGTTATTAAATAATATTTTTTTTAAATTGCATTTATTACCATAAAAGAATTTTAAAGTTAATTCCTTATAGCTTTCAGATTTTAAATTTCAATTTTTAAATAGCTTTAAACAGAATGCATTTCTACATAAATGAAAGATTTCATAAAGATTATTTGTCATTTTTATAAAATGTGTATTTGAGTTAAATTACAATAACTGCACATTACTTAGCCAATTACAATGGAATATTATTCTAAAGGTTATTTGAATTGGTAATGTTAAATTAAAAAGGCTGATTTACAATGCTATAGATGGGTAACAATTCCATAGATTTTTTATGTAATTCAAGATAATCACTCATTAGGCATGATAAAAGACTAGCTATATGATTTAACAGCTTTACAAGGACATAATTTTTTTTAATAAATTTTCTCAAATGTTTTTAAATGAAATTTTGGGATAACAGGTAAACATTAATATTTCAACTTTTTAGTATTGATTTAAATAATAAGCCAGATCTATTATTTGTTTGAAAGTTATTTAACAAGACTAAAACAAATATGCATTTCATTGTTTTTTCGAAAGTGGAATAAGTTTGTGTGAGGGGGGGATTTAAGTTTGTTTGCAGTTTCTGATATCCTAAAATAATCACATATATTGTACAATTTATATTTCTCTGTCTTTATAGACCATTACTTAATTTGAAATGCTTTTACTCAGTTTGAACTCTGTTTGCCTTTATAATATCCTTTATAATTGCTGCATTCTTTTTTGTACTTAGTTTAATTGCTGTGATTATATTATTGAGATGCTTTGATTAGTGGCTTGAGAGTATTAGCTCAAAAATGTGAAAAAGATTTCATTTTTAATTCCTCTCACAATATGACTGAGGAAGGAGAGGTGAGTGTTTCAGTATTAAAAAAAAAAAAAAAAAAAAGGGGGGGGGGGGGGGTAGCAATTTTAGTAATTGCAACAGACACCCTTTTATGTACATAGATTCCTGTTGTTGAGATTATGTATGAAATTGCTGATATATTACAAATACTCATTCCTTTGCCAGGCTTATTTCTGTTTTGAATAAGTGGTAATTTACCATACTTTAATTAAACAACATAATGCGAAATAGCAAAGAAAGGAAATTCTTTTTAAAAAAATTAAATTTCATTTTAGTGAACATGATAATTTTTCTTTAAAATAAACCAACTGACATGTTAGAAACACTTTGCTGAAAAATATATATTCATGCGATAGCACTTACGACGAAGGGATCACTTGAACCAATGAAAATCGGTTAAAGTTCTGCGCAAGGGTCCCGCGCAAGACCGAAACTTTCGGCCGATAAAATGACGGCCGTATATCCTCATAGCACATTGTGAGATCGCAAGCCGGTAAGTGTTGAACGCTAGGTTTTTATAGATTATAATTATTTTCTTGTAATCTTAATAATTATTTTACGAAACAGCTCAGTATACAAAACTAACCTTTTTAATAATTATAGGCTTGCAATTTTATTTATTTCGCGGACCGCAAAAGTTTCAGTCCCATTGGATATAGCTAGCAAGCACAGACAAACGGTTTCGCGCATGAAATACCGATTCCTTTTATGTGTTTGAATAAACTATTAATATATTTTAAGTAAATTATTGATTGTATTCCTAATTTTGATTAATTATATAGAAATTATGTATTGCAGTTATATTCAATGAAGACGGTTTCTTTCCAAATTCAGTGTTTTGGTATTCGATTGCGGAACATTATTTTGAGCCATTTTATTTGAGTTTCTTTTATTTTTTTTAGTTGCCTCGCTTATAATGTATTATTAAAAGGGATTTCTTGACAAAATCATCATAGCTATATTTTTGATTATCTGTAAGTGTACTTTCGATGAACAGTTGATTATTTGTTTAATATTTATTTTTGATTTATTACATAGAAGGGATAAAAGAACCCTCTATAGATGCGGCAGTTTTATTTAGTGGAATCATGCTGTTTGTAAATGTGACATTTTTATGTAAGAAGCATTTGAATTAAGAGTTAATTTCATAAATATGAAAACTTATTTTATTTTTTCATTGAGTTAGAGACAAAAACGTAAAAGCAAAAGTGATGAGAAAAATAATTTATTAAATAATAAATAAATAAATATAAGTTATTTTCTTAGTATAGGCAAACCAGGAGGGGAGGGGTGGTAAATTTTCAAATAATTGTGTTGGCACTATGTCTGGTTTTTTATTGTATATTTTCTTGTTTTTTTAATTCCAATATATGTGTGCAAGTCAAAAGAAATTTCATTAGGGGAAAAACTTATTTAAAAAATATTTTTAAGGGTTGAATTATAAGGTTTTAAATAATATCAGTTTCATAAATATTCATATCATATATTTCTTGAAAAGCAATATAAAAAACTGTTGATCATTGTGAATTAAGTAAGGCAATTTTATCATTCAGTGCATAAATTGATTTTTCATATTTATGCTGCAAATTTTTCCCAAAGTTCTTATACTCGAGTATATATAACATAACTAAAGCTATTATTAAAATTATCATAAGAACTTGAAATGAAGTAATCAACTTGATAATTAGCAGAATTTATTTTGCTAGTTTTGATTTAGATCCTAATATAAAGCTGCATGAAAAAGTTCATATGCAAACCAAATTTTGCAGTTTAATTTCAGAAACAAGCTTGTACATTATATATCTGTTAATTACTTAAAAGTACTTAAATCACTGTTTTTCACAGTTCCACAGTGTTAATATCAATGCATTCATGTAATTTAACCTTTAAGAAGTTACTTATAATGTAAAGCTGCATGAATTGCTTTATATACAAACTGATTTTGTAATTGAACTTCAGAAAAAAGCTTTTACATTTTATTTCTGTTAATTACTTGAAAGTACTTAAATCATTGTATATCTCAGTTAAACAGTGTTTATGTCAGTGCATTTATGTAATCTAACCCAGAAGTAGTTGTTTCCTATAAATAAAAAAATAACTGAGATTCTCG
>JAOUZG010043721.1:471212-526901 GCA_026289955.1 Argiope argentata
TTACTTTTGGCTAATATGTATGTTTTAATATTTATATAAATAGTTATCTGAATTAATTTAAAATTACTACTGGTTCAAATATTTAGTTGTTAAAATATCTACCAATGTTAATTTGGATAATGAAGTTGTTTAAATTATGTTACTCTGAAAGAAATGGTTTATAAAGAGAACTGATAATTAAGATGGTTATTTAAAAAAGAATTTATAACAGTAAACAAAATTAAAAAGTACCAAATTTTTGTTGCTTTGAGGTTTCAGGCTTTTGAATTTAAATTTTGAAATGTCTCTAAACAGAATTTATTTTTGCAAGAATGTAAGACTTTATTAAGATCATTTGTAATTTTTATCAAACATGTATTAATGTTTCCTAAATAAATTAGATAAATTAATAACTACATATTCCTTGATTTGTATCAGTGAAATTAAGAATTGCTTGTAAAATATTCAGTCAAAATTATTTATAACTTTTACAAATTATTAAAAATGCTTAAATAATTCATTTTCATTTTACATTTTGGCAAATCTAATCCTGAAATAAAAATTATATATAAAAAAAGAATTTAAAAAATCTAGTATACTCAAGCTGGAATATGTCTTTATACCATTTTTTTTTAAGAGTAAAAAGTAAATTCTCGGATTTCGTAACTCAAAAAGTTTATAATTCAATTTTCTCAACAGAAGACAAACAATTTAAAGATTTGATAAAACAATTTAAATTACTTCTATGAATTATATTTAGAAATATTTTTTAAAAAATTATAAAAATTTGTGATATTACTGAAATGTACAAAAAAAAATTGAACAGATGTTATATAATGCCTTTATAATATGATGATGATGATTTTATAATGTTAAGATATTGTAGAAATTAATTTTCTTTGATAACATTTCAGAAGTTATCTCTACATACGCCTGTATTTTGTACCATTTTAAAGTCATTATCATTCTTATGAAAGTTGCAAAAAAGTGCCAGATTTTTTAATCCTACAGTCAACAGAGTAGTTTGTAATATGCGAGATTGATAACATTTATATAAATTTTTGATGTTATTTGAGAGAATTACACATGAAACATGAAAAATGAGTAGCTATATAATTTAAAGATTTCACAAGTGCATAAAATTTTTAATAAAATCTTTTCAAATGTTTTTAAATAAAATTTTGGTGTAATAGGTAGTCATTAATAATTTTACCACTTAATATGTATTTAAAAAATAAACTTGAGCTATGGTTTGTTTGAAAGTTATTTGCATATATGCAAATAAAACAGATATGCAATTTATTGTTTTTGTCGAAAGTTGAATAAGTTTGCTTGCAGTTTCAGCTCTAGAATAATCACATAAAATATACATTTTGTGCTGCTTAGTCATTACATACCATTACTTAATTTGAAATGCTTTTATACATCATAACTCTGTTTGTATTGATAATATCCTTTACAAATTCTGCATTAATTTTTGTACATAGTTTAATTGGTGTAATTATATTTTTCAGATGCTTTGATTAGTAGCTAGAGAATATTCGCTCAAAAATGTATAAATAGTTAATTTTTATTTCTTCTCCCAATAATTTTGGGGAATTAGATGTGAATGTTTTAGTATTAAAAAAAAGAAAAGAAATGGTGATTGGATCAGTTTTGGTAATTGTCCTAGATGCCATTTCATGTAGATAGACCTCTGCTGTTTAGACTAAATATGAAGTTGCTGGCATATTACAAATCTTCTTTCTTTTACCAGGATTATTTCTATTTTGATTAACTGGTGCTTATCATAGCCAGTTTTGAAGATTTCACGGCTGTATACCGAAAAAAGGTAATTCTGTTTGAAATGATTGATTAAATTTCATTGTAATTAGCATATTAATATCTCTTTAAAATAAACTTAGTGACATTTTCTGTATTTTTTTTTAAGTATATAAATTGAAATTAAAAGTTAAATTGGGCAATTTTTCAAAAATTCATTTTTTTTCATAAATATGTTCTTGTCATAAATCTTTCAGGTTGACTTATATCCTTATATTAATAATTTTTTTAATGTTAAACAATTCAAATATTTACCTATATGATTTGAAATTTTAATAGGAATAATTGTTATTAAGATATGACCTGAATTCCTAACTTTTTACCTTTTCAAATTTGAGAAATCTGTAATATTAGCGCATTATCTTTTGAAATTTGTTTTTGGATCAAATATGTCATTTAGATATTAATTGTATGTGCAATATTATGGCAAATTAATTAACATTTATTTAGTAATAATGATCGAAATGCTATGAAAAAAGTGAGTACAATTTAAGGTTTTAGTTTAATATTTGGTAGTTTAAATTAAAAATCTCTTTCTGTATAAAGCTGTTTAAATGTTTGCACCAATCATTCTCTCATTATGAAAATAAAACTTAATTTTCATTATAAGTTATAAAAAGTGATTTAAGATTTATTTTATTGCTAGTAAATGTTTAAATGGATTTTATTATTTTTTGTTTTATATTTGTTTTTATTTATCAGATCATATTTTATTTTATTGATATGGTTTATGGTTTTTTTATTTAATGCTATTGAACTGTTATAATTATTCATTGCAAATTTATGTTTTGTTTTAATTAATAGGTGCTGAAAAAGCCATGAGTAGAATGTGGTAAGTTCAAGAAATATTATTTTAAATTTTGTTCCTTTTCTAATGATATCATTTATAATTTAAAGTAATGAATAGAAAATTTTAAGTTTGTATTATTTATGGTCATTTCATGAATTATTTTAGTTTCCACTACAGAAATAGATTTCATATTATGAATACTGCTAATAATTTTTTGAATTAAAATTAGCTGATGGATACAATATTACAAATGCAAAGCTTAATATTTTAACAAAAATTCTGGTCAAATTTTTTGACATATTTTCATATTAAATTAATAAATGAGTCTTTAGTTTTTCCATATAAATATTTTTTTTAGCAGAAAACAATTGCCATTCTAAAATTAGTTTCCTGTCTACTAAATTATTATATCAAAAGTTAAACACGAAAATTCTCTATTATTCAGTTGCTTATTATTGCTTAAAATATTTATTATGATTATTTTTTATTACTGTTATTTGTATTATATCTTGGCTGTTCTATTGAGTGAAAGTATTTAATAGTAATTTGCAAATGGTTGCTGCATTTTTAAATTAGGCATTTTTATAATAAAGGCATGCTTAATTTTTCAGATAATTTTTTTATTTCAATTAATTTCTATACATTTGTGTACACTTTATTTCATTATATTTGAATATCCTTCTTTAATATTAAACAATTAAGTATTTAAAAATTTTAATTTGTAATGAAAGATGACTTTTTAAAAAATGTAGCTTTATGTGTTAAAACAACAATTTAGTATTTTGAGAAATTAAGCAAAAATTGTCAAATTTTTAAATCTTGTAAAAAATATAAAGTTAAGAAACGAAATCTTTGTTCTGCTGAATGTTTTGGATGATACATTTTTAATACTAAAAAGGAATGATATTTTTTACAAAATGCAGAAATTTATGATTGCTGGGTAATTGAATGTTTGTGGTCGTGGATAATATATATATTCATATTTTAATGCTAATGCTTTGAAATCTTAGTTCTATCTAATTGACATACTAGAGGGTTAAAATAATTACTCTAATGAAAAGAATTTTAATATAATAGTAAAAAAATCTTGCCCATTTAATTAAATACTGCACTTAACAATTATAATTTTAGTTATGAATTGTGTATGAGGAATTTTTTTATGAGTTCTATAGTAAGGTATGAGAAGGGGGAAAAATGTACATACAAAAAGTGTCCTTTTCTTTTAAAAGTAAATTTTTTAAAAAATCTCGCATTTAGAATATAAAAAAAGAAAAGATTTTTTGTGGGGGGGAAAGGGGGAATGAGTTATAAGGGCTTTATAATTGCTTGATTCAGAGCAGTGATCACATTTGAGTAGCATGTAATTGATAAGTGGGTCAATTTTTTTCTTTTTCCTGTTATGGGCAAAATTTAGGTTTTGCAACACTGAACTCCATTTTGCAATCCAATTCTGTTTGGTATCAGTTTTGACCTGTTGAGGTTGTATCTAGAAATGATTAGCGATTACTGGTCTTCTTTACTAGAATATACTATTTAAATTCGAAATTTTAAATTGTTGGGACAAAACCGTTTAAATGAATTATTTCGCAAAAAGAAATTCACCACTTAGAGAAGCATGATTTGGCTTTGCAATTTTATCAATAAAGCTATTAAATCATCCTTATTTGCCCTAATGGAAAAATTTATATCAAATTTTTGGCTTTCACTCCTACATACCTGAACTGTTTGCAAACCCTTTCTGATAACTTCGGGGGGGGGGCGGAGAGGGTCGCCTTCTCTTAAGTGAATTCGGGTGCCCTACACCCGAGGTAACCAGGGATTCTTCCTTTCTTTTTTGACCTGCTGGTGTCTCTCCTTTTCTGAACTCTTCCTGCTTTCAGCTTTCCACTTCCATCTCTCGAGTGCAAACGAGCGAGATCACCGTCAGAAGCTGTCACCATTATGCCTTGTGATCCTCAGACTACCTACCTCCATACCAATAGGCACTTGTTTGCCTTACCTGGCAACCTGTTAGACAGATGGTTAGTTGGTGATCTTCGGTGTATCAATTTGACTGGTAGCTTGGTCATTTAAAGGGCTAAATTGCTAGCAAAAGTATTCAACTCTCCTGGCTTGGTGTTAAGGGTGATCAGTGGTCCCGGAAGTAACAGGTTTTTGGAAGTGTTTAGATCCTGGCTAACACGAAGAGAAGCACCGAGGCTGGTGTGTAAAAGATCTAGTTAATAGTATGATTGAGCAAGGTACCTAGCCCCGTAGGGGCTTACCCTCAAACTTGGCAGATGTTGACAATAGCGCTGCAGAAGACTAACTGACATGGACTGAAAGAGTGCTTGGAGCTCCCAGTAAGGTGGGGGCGTGGCGAGAGAGAGGAGTGAGCTGCTATTGGCTGACAGGAATGACTTTAAAACGCTTGGAACGAAAATTTGAACTTTATTTTATGAATCGGCTGGCTTGCAGATAGCATTAAAGAGGATCAGGAATTTAGTAGTGGGATCACTATTGTTTTTCATTTACTTAGTGGCTTTTATGGGGGAACATCTGGAAGAGGCTTTTAATTTCGTTGAGGGCTTCCATCATGTCTTTAATATCATCATTTAAGGGGGTTTATTTGGCGTTTGTTCATCCTGAGTATCGCGATTTTGTTGGGGTAGATTAGTTTTCAAGCAGTTTGCATAGGAGAGATTTTGCTGTCTATAACTAGAGTTGAAAAAGTTAGCTCTATTTCGTTGGGTTGTATTTATTTTGGGGGATTTGGGGCATCCTCTGAACGCTGCAGTATGCCCCAACTGCTCGCAGTTTATACATTTAGAAGTAGCTATTTTTTCCTGGACATTACAGTTTCTTGTTTGGTGAGAATTCCCACATTTAAGGCAGCGTGGCTGCATGCAACAGTTGCTGGCAATATGACCAAATAAATTGCAGTTGAAGCACTGGGAGACGGAAAACCGTCCCCGATAACTTTCAACAGTAATTAAGTATCCGATGTCTTTGATGTTAAAATTTTTATCCACAACGTCGTTTTTATTTAGTTCAACTAAGAAGATCGGCAGGGGCTTTCTAGTTTTATGCTGGGTAAGCCTAGTAACTTTGTTAACTACAAAGCCACGTTCGTTAAGATCACTAGATATTAGATATGTTTCGAAGTCAAAGGGCAGTCCTTTGAAAATGACTTTAACAGGTCTTTTTGTTTTTTTTTTGGGGGGGGGGATTATGTAAAATTCTAAATTTTTATCTCTACAATAATGACAAATAGCTTAATGATTCTCTACAGATGCTGGGAAAATTTTAATAACACCGAATTTTTCGTCAATTTCTTAAAGTATAGCATTATAATTTTTAACGTACTTCAACATTATGGGAGGGATTTTAGGGGGCTTATCAGTTGCTTTATTTTCAGTTTCAATATCCTCGGTTACATCGCAAGCCGGGGATTCATTTGCTCCTCATTTAAAACATTAAAACGATTACTTAAACTGATAGGGTTAATAGCTTCGTTTATTTGAACCGCTTTTACGGCTTTCCTTTTGGGGTACAATTTAAACTCCTCCGTCTTTTTATCCTTAGCACAGCCAATAGCAATTATAGAAATTAACTCACCCCAGTAAAGTTCATTTTCCTTCAACATTGTATTGACAGCGTTGCAGAGACGATCGTAGTTATCCCTATCCGGGATGTTTTTTCTCTCGCTACTTTTGATCGACTGGCAATGGACATTCAAAGCAAAATCATTTCTATTGATTTTCTTAACAGTCATTCTCGCCTTAATGCAGTTATCGCAACGACATCTTGGCTTGACTTCAGCCATAATCTCTTCTTTTGTAAGATTAGCAGCCTGTTCGACACACTGCATTTTGTTCGTACCATCAAGTTTATCCGCATACAGCCTATCATCCTGACGACCGCTCTCCTCCATGGTCGAGCGACGATTGAGGCTGGTGTGTAAAAGATCTAGTGGTTGTGTTCCCTTTTTGAGCTCCATGGTTGTGGGCATAAGCGTATTCACACAGATATTTTTGTGCAAGGAAAAATAGTTCTCTCGCTTCATCCCAACATACCTTTCCTACGAGTGATATTTTTCAAGCGTTTAAAATAATACACATAAAAATTAAATTCACACGACATTACAAAAATTGCATGTACAAACAAAATTTAAGAAATTAACGAAATGTTTTTCACAGAATATTTTAATTTTTCTACACTTGCAGCTTTTGTAAGAAAATCTGCAATCAACCATTGAGTTTGAACATATTCTTATTCTATTACTTTGTCTTCCAACAAATCTTTCACAAAATGAAAACGTAAGTTCGTATGTCTTGATTTATTTGAGGACCTGGTTCACTTAATTCATTGAATTGCTGCTTGACTATCTGAGTTAAAAGTTACAGCATCATTTATAAATTTTTTACAGTTTAATTCAGTTAATATATTTACAGTCCTGTAGGTGATTAGCGGATTGCGCTAGGCCCGAAATCCGAATCTTATGGTTAGTAGCCGAGTATCATACCGATCAAGCAAAAGGGACCCTTCAGCTCAAAGGATATTAACTGGCTTATATAGAAATCACCACAGTCCAAATAATATCTTGATATATTTCAGAAATAGCAAATAATTCAGCTTCGCATGTTGACCAACTGACACTTTTTTGGTTTGAGACATTTCCATGAAATAAATGAATTACCTAATTAAATTACAGCACCATAGAATGATTTGCAATTTTTCTGCTTTCCTCCAACTAGAATCAGAACTTGCATTAAGAAAACCAAATTTATTGTCATAAAATAATTTATCTTTTGAGCCCATTAAATATCTTAGAACTCTTTTAGCCAAATTATAGTGCTTTTTTTTCTGGTTTGTGATTAAATTGTGGTAAATGTGTTACTACAAATGATAAATCAAGTCGCTATCTATTAGCTAAATATAGAAGTTCACCTCTTAATTATTGATACAACGTAATGGCAATCAGTTCTTTTGTGGAAAGGAATACTTGCAAAAATATCGAAACTGAAATTTATTTATTAAAATTTTTGTTTATAAGAATTAATATTGTTTATTTAAATAGTTTAATAGTTCTTTATTTCCAGTAAAGTGTAATCTTTTTAATTTTTCAGCTTTACAAGATCCTGCAAAATATGTGGAAAGGTAGGTTTTTTTTCTTTCTTTCTTTCTCTCTGTGTTGCATGGATACGTTATAAAAGTATATAAAGATTCGTATAAATTATTCCGGTTTAAATTACAGTGGTATATTAAAATAAAATATTATTTGGCTAGATGTTATTCTCATTTGAAGAGAAATTTTAAATGTATGAATGTTTATATGAACGTATGAGATGTTTTTCTTCGCATGTAAACAAGACAACCATATTCTTTTTGGCGGTCTAGAACAAAAATTTAATCTAATAGGTTTGAATAGGTAGATAATTATAATTTTTTTCTTTGACTGATTAAAATAATCTCCGTGCTGTGAAGAAAATGTTACACCAAAATAAGTTCTTGAATCAGATAATATTTAAGAAAAATTTCGTAAACAGTAACATTTTTTAGAACTAAGTTTGCAAATTTTGTTTTTACTTAATTTTTAGACATTTTTTAAACAAGCAGAGCTTATATATATATATATATATATATATATATATATATATATATATATATCATAGTAATGCCAAAATTTAAAAATGTATGACAGACATATTATTCTTAGGATATATTACATGCATTGTTTGGGTCTTTTTGACTTGACAAACAACAAATTGAACAATATACAGGGTGTCCAAAAAGTTCCCATACTGATGATTTGTGAATTTATTTTACAAAAGCAATAGGTTTAAAAAGAATTATTTTTATGCCAATGATAAAAAGCACTTTTAAAATAACTAAGGAAAAAATACTGAACTTACATTTATAATAAATGTTCAAAATGTCCGTCTCTTTCTTGGAGACAAAGCTGAACTCGTTTGCGCATGTTTTTAGAAACGCGTTTTAACATGCTAGGAGTGATTTCTTGTATCCTTTGGGTAATTGCGATTTTCAAATCAACTATTGTTTGAGGATCACCTTCATAAATTTTGTCCCCACAGAAAAAAGTCCGGGATGGTCAGATTAGGGGATCGAGGTGGCCAAAGATTTTTTGAGATAAGTCGATCGCTGAAAAAAGCTTCAAGCATGTTCATGGTTTCATTACTCGTATAGCAAAATTTAATATACTTGAAAAAATTATGAAAAATGATTTTTTTAATTTGGAGTACGGAAACTTTTTGGACACCCGGTATTTCGTGCAATAGCTTTCGTTAAAATCTATAACACGAAAAAAATTATGAAAGTTTTATTATTTTGATAAAAAGATACCGATGATCTATGTTATTTAATAGAGGAATAAATAATATTAATTAAAACGGAAGCTTTTAAAAGAAAATAGTTAGAATTATGCGAATACTGACATTTCTTTTATGCTTTGCCCTTTACAGCTGCGCGTCTTACTCTTTTTTGTGCTTCATTTTTTAAAAATCAGTTTCCTTCATTCTTTCCAATTAGGTAATGATGTAGCTGTTAAGTGGCAAATTAACACATAAATATCACTTGTTAGGCGTTAACAAGTGATAGTTAACTTCAGGAAGAAAATTTTTAAGTAGTTAAGTTCAATGAATTAAAGAACTCTTGGAATTCTTAAGTATTATCCTCTTTTAAATAGGAATACACAATATACTTCAATATGTTGTGCATAACATATTTCTAATTACAAGGTTCATATGGTAAATAGTTTCAGAAAGTTTTAGAACTGTCGCAATCGTAAGATAAAATTATGAATTCCTTCAAAAAATAATTGGGAACTTTTATTACTTTTTCTTTGTTGAAAATGTGCATTTTTCGATTTTCATCGTTTATTTCGAAAATACACTGAAGGGTTTATAAAAGTCACATATTTGAACCAGCGGGAGTGGTCTTCTCTAAACTTTATCGCGTACTTACAAATCTGTAAACGCTCCTCTCCGTATAAAATTTTAGACTTTGTTTAAAGCCGAAAGCCTAGAGTTCTCAGATTTTTAGTATCAATCCCCTATATACACATTTTTTTAAATTATGCATTTATCGCATACAATCGGCGAAATATAATTGCGCTAAAGCGTATTATCGAGCGATTTTTTTTGCGTCCATTTAATATACAAGTATTAAAAAAAACTTAATATGTATTTTCGTCAACAATTTGCAACCCGTGTTCAGATTTAATTAAGCATTTTGTAAAAATTTGTTCTGTAAACTGTGAATCAAATTACATTTATTTTAGTTATTCATTTTTGAATTACAGCGTTTACATTCGTTTGAAAACACAAATAGCTGGTCAACCAAATTTATCGGATTCGGTTACAAATTTGATCGAGTTCACATTTGAGATATTAAACTTGTATATAAAATATTAACCATCTAACGGTTTCGATTTTGTAATTATCGTGTTCCCATGCTTTTAGAGAGCCGAGAATTTTCATATTAATAGCTTTCGTTACAAATTTAGTGAGATTTACAAATTCTTCTCAAGGTCTTTATACTAATTTTCATCTGTTTAGCTAAAGCGTTTTTGATTTTTCTTGTTCATAGATCGTTGAATAGACAGATGTATTTTTCGAACTCGGAAATATTTAATTTTTGACGATTATTTTTTAAAATTCTTTTCATGTGATATAGTGAAAAAAAAAAACGTTACATTAAAAAAAAAAACTGCAGTGGGTTTTTAATCATTCTGAGATATTTTATGGATTTTTGGTATGTTTAAGGTTCGAAAAATATATACTGTTCTCACATTTTCGAGCATTTCTCCTTATCTACGCTTCCCTCAATAAATACTTGATAACTATCAAACGAAAGTAAATGGAATAATTAATGCTCAAAGCAGCTGTCAAGACCGATGTAAAAGGGAAAGTGAAAACATTTTAATGACGTTATAAAGAAAGAAAAGCTGCGAATGGTAACTTGTTTGCTTGTGCTGGATATGCTGCGCTCAAAACTTACAAGGCGTTAGGAAGTGTATTATAAAATTAATATTATATCTGGACTTTTGGCTGATTTTCCACAAAGACCCGACGTTGAAATTAACGAAGTTACTCATAATTTTAGAGAATATAGTCCAAGAGGTATTACACATTGATTATTGCGACTAACTTTGAGACACATGGAAAAATTCTGAATGATCGGACCGCCGCGACAGCACTGGTGATAACTAATGTTGAGTTCTAATATCCATCACCGGCTACGTTGCAAACCTTCCTGTGGGTGAGTAGTCAGCCCCACACCATTTCTGTACCCATCCAGCTGGCGAGAATTAACCACCCTTGCGGGATCCTTTTATCCTCATATCTGAAGTGCCCTTCGGTATTTTTATTCAAGGAGTACTGAATCTGAGTTCAGTGGTGAAATATTATATTTTAATTATATCAGGTTGCAATTTTTCTAAACAAATCAAACAAAAATAGCGTCTGCAATGGATTTTTATGAACTGATGTGTAATATTATGGCACAATCCGCTTTCCAAATGAAACTAAAGTTTCTAAAAAATCTCTTAGCTTGTCTAGAATTCAAGAACACTTAAATTCTCTGACTATTATGGCCAATGAAAATGATGTATTAGAAAAAAAATAATTTCTAGCATATTTTAAGTGGATATGCAAGGAAAAATGTAGAAAAGTTATACCTATTGAATTTCTGTGTTATATAATGTAAATCGAGATATAAGATATAATTTGTTTCATAATTTTACAATATGATATTGTATCTATAATTTAAAAATGACCGGTATTCTAAGTTCAAGAGTATTTAGAAAATATTGAAAAAGTACTGACATCTTTTTGCTATTTCATTTAAAGTTAAAGATTTTTATTATTTCGGTTTGTTACAAAAATTTTTTACTAAAAAAAACTATTTTATTGAGAAATATTTAAATAAAGGAATTTTAAATTTTATCACTTATTTTAAATGCATTTAAAATTATTTTTAAAGCTAATAAATGTAATGTTGAAAATAAGTTTGTAATTTAAATAAAATAAAAGTATTGATTTAATTATTAATATTGTAAATTTTACTAAAAATTATTATATAAATACGAAGCTAATAGTCAAAAAAACATATCGGTTTTTGAGCATTTAGAAAGGAGGACATCGAAGATTTATTTACCTGTGCGCTACTACTGAATTTAATTCGGCTCTGGATCGCTGGTTTTCAAGCGAAGTCAAGACGGCATTAGTGGAGAATCATGTTATTAGGCTGGCTCAGTGGAGAAATCTGGATGCAAATGATCGACCACCTTAGCAAGATTTTACTCCGCAGAATCTTGTCACGAAAACTATCTCCAAGAAATGTAACAATATCATCAGAATTTCTATGTCTTCCAACACCAATTCAAATGTTATTGTGTGTTAGTCTTTGAATAGGGAGTAATGTTGCTTCTCATCATAGTAAAACCCCTGCTAAGGAAAACAGCTTTACAGATACGACCGATGGATTCTGAATGGATACTGAGTCAATGACTCCCTACCTTCTTAATAATATCGAATATACCTAAAATTACAGGAAATTTGGTAATACCGTCTTTAGGTCACGAGTTATGACAACCTTTGTAGAATCTTCTTCGTCCTGTTACCCGGCAGACAGAGCTATAGTCAGTCAGCATTGAGTTGGTCGATGATATGTGTTCTGAGAAGCCAGTCAATGTTGAATCTAGAATTCAGTCAGCAATGAACCGGCAGTCAAGTTCAAATAGATGTTGAGTACCAGGCGTAACTAGTGCTGTCTTTCTTTTTACTCTTTTAGTTCTATTGTACAGTTGTGGAAGATAATAAATACACTTGGTTAATCCTAAAAAGTTTATTACGACAAGGTTAGCAAATAAAAGAGAAACGGCACAAACTCTTAGTACACGTAAATAAGAATAGTTATTAATTAGGATAAATATTACGCTAAAAGAACCATGGTTATGATCAAATGAAAGATAACCCATAGTGTTATACACAATTTTGCTGACCAGTATCGGACATCTCCCTCTACTACTCAAAGCGCACACACTTCTCTTAACTTCAGACTCGTCACTATGTTTATGTTCACTCAGGTGTCAGACGTCTGGTTCAAACATTCGGTCTTGATTAATACCTCATAAAATACACTCAGTTTAATTATATTACACAATTTGATACATTTTCTCTGGAAACAATTTTAAATTACAACTTTCTAATTTTAAGTAAAATAGAATTGCAACTAAATGTTAATAAATGCACTAAAAATTCGAATATATTATTGACAGAAAATAAATAAATAAAGGATTGAGTTTTTATAGATGAGGGTAAGAAAAACATTTTACTTATTCACACTTTCTTGCTATGGGGGCTATGAAAAAATTTGATTTTTGTTACTTTTTGTTCTGAAACTTTACTGATACTAAAATGTATTAATATATTTAGGTAATTTATTTGAAGAAATTTTGCATTTGTAACATATGTCTAATTGCAATAGTTAAAGAATCGAATGCTTTTTCCACATTTTTGAAACATCTATATATATATATATATATATATATAAACTTGTTTTCTTTTATATGTTATAAAAATACTTCAACTGTAAATATAACCATTAAAAGCTATAGCTAGAGCATCGTAAAAGGGTGCCTGGGTTATGAGATTTTTCATCTTTTTTATTTTAGTAGTTCAGAAAAGGTAAATTACATCTAATGCAAGGGGGGGGGGCGTTCTCTTCATTTTCTCGTCATATGTGAATTAACTTTGTTATTTGCCATATATTGACCTCTTTTGCCAACCCTCCTTTCTTTCCATGCATTTTTTATCTTAATAATTTTATACACCGTAATCGATCAGGTGATTGCACTGCATATTTGTTATAAAGTTTTCTGATTTGAAAACACGTATAAAAAAAGAAAGGACGATTTTTTTTTGTTCCAGCATCATGCAAAGGCTTAACGACTGGTTTAGAAAGGGATTATGTATGTTTTTTGAATCAGTCGTAATGTGTGACATGAAAAAAATACTTTTAATTTGTTTATATCACTTAGTAAACTTAAATATAATGAAGGAGCCAAAAAATAATGCCAAATTTCGGGTACTGTTTGGAATTTCTAAATCGCTGATACACGAATTACATTATGCCCCGAGAAACGATGATGGCATTATGGGATGAAATTATGATTAAAAAGTTACAAATTACCTCATTGCTTTTTCATGCATGCATGACATTTATTCCAATTATACTTATATGTGTTTGTTACTTATTTTTTAAAAACTAGTATTGTTTATTATTCGAATGAGTGCCGTTTGTTTCAATTCTACCAAGAGCTAAAAAAAGTTTAAATGAAAGTGAAGACCTAGATTTTTTGTTGTTGTTTTAATGTGTTTATTCATTTTTATTTATTGTCACCTATTTTTTTTCAGCCCGCTCCTAACTATGGATCAGACTTCTGTTATAAGTGTCTATCAAAGAGAGGAGTAAAACCTATATTCAGTCAGTTCTTTTGGTTTCTATTATTTTTATTTTTAGAAATAAGTATTTGTTTTAAGTCAAAGTGACATTTCAAATTTTGATTTTTAATTTTTTTTTCCTTTTTTATATCAGTAAAATTAAATATTTTAAATTTCCATTTTTTATTTTGATTTATTTTTTTACTTTTGGGCACGTGTGTAACGGTGTTAATGATCTGAAATACTATTACTCACTTGAAATAAGGAATTAACGGTTTCATTTTGTGGGTATAATATGCGCAAATAATATTAATTGATTAAAAATGAAGTTCAAAAATTCAATTCTAATTTGATTAAATTTTGGATTGAAATCTTATTCTCTTATTTTTTTTAAAGATTTGCAATAAATTATAGAACTTTTGAAGGATATATTATATTTGTAAACTGTTTTATTTCTTTTCATAAAATTTAACTTTTGAGAATTGGTAATTTTCCAAGGCCCAGTTTTTGGAGGGGGGTTGACAATGAACGGTTTACAGGGTAAATTTTCTGTCATATGCAATGGGAAAATTTAAAAAAATCTTAATTTAAGATTTAATTTATGTGTTCACTGTTGTGAAATTTTTATCTAAGCAGTAACATTAACGATTTCAGTTATTTATATTTTTAACCTTTCATTGAAATAATTACTTTGATTTCATATGTGCTCTTTTCATGTTCAAATATTATTTGTTTTAGTCTGAACATCGAGTTCGTAAATCTCCAGACATCATCTTTTACTTTTATATTTTGAAAAAATATAGTTTTATCAAATTTAGGAAAGGGAAAATTTCTTAGGATTTTTTTAAAAATCATTAATAACAATTTTATCCTTATCTGAATCGTATTATTGCGAAAAAATAAATTCGCTCCCTACACCTTACCTTCAAGTTCAAACGAGGACCTGCGAAAAAAGGTCAAGGTTATTTGAAATCCTTCAAGATTTCTTCCCTTGTCGGTATTTTAGGCATCAGATGGTAATACTTGATGATACAGTCGAATGTGATAATTTATTTTACCCATAGATGAAATTTAAATAAATATTACAACAGTAAAAAAAGAGATAAAATATTTGCTAAATATTTTTTTCGAAACATTTGCTGATATTTTGTTAAAATAATTTAGTTATCAAAAGAGGAATTGTTACGTCAGCATACTTGGTTTGCTCAGCAAAAAAAATGAAAACCTCATCATGTAAATACAATACTCAGATTCAACTTTTTAGGCATCATATTTTTAGATTTAAAACTATGTCATTTTTGTATGGATGAGCAGATAGCTCATGTTCTAAACATCTTATGAATATCCGAAGTTGGCATATGCTAGATCACATAAACAATGCGATTATCCGATAAATGAGAGACTAAAGACAAGCAATTACTTAAAAAACATAAACAGTTGCATCAAAATTTGTAAACTTCACAAAAAGTATAAAATCGAGAAATTTTTTGAAAATATATTATAATTTTCACTATACAAGTGTAATTTTTATTGATTTTAAAATTACATTACTTTTAGAACTATATGCATTATTTGATACACCAAAATAAGAAAAAGTAAACGAATCTTAGGTAATTATTGTTCAAATATTACAGAAATAACTTGGGTGCATGGATTCAATAACTGCTGCGGACAAAATGAAAATTTTAAACCAAAAACAAAATCTACAAAAATAGATTGGAGAAAACGTGAGGGATATTATTAATGCCCTATATTCCAATCTTTGAAGTCGTCTTAACAGGAACTGCTTGTTCATTATTTTTAATGTGAGAAAACTATAAAGTGTCGTCGATATTATTTTCCTCAAACGCTTAAAAATTGACAAGACATTTCTTAATTCTTTTACATTATTCTGAGGATTCTGTGTACAGAGACACTTGCCTAAATTTTACGTTTTTAATTCAGGAATTAGAACTTGCCTCTAATTCTTTGAATTTCCTGTTGATTTTAAGATATTTTCCATAATTCGAATGTATTTTAATTAATTAAATATACGGAAGAATATGTGTATAATGGTAATATCCAAAACGACAAAATTATCTGTAACGATATTCAGTCCTTTTCAGACCCGGCTAAGTTCCCTACTTCGAATTATTTAGAGCCTTCGTACAGTAATGATCATCTGTTTGAATGAATATGTCAACAAAGATGTTCCCTCTTCAGAAAGCTAATAATACATGCAATTCCATTTTTTTAAAAGAAAACAATACCTCAGGGTTTTGAATATGAGATAATAAGAAAACAGTGTTGGCATCCATGTCCAGATGTTGACTGTTTCGTTGTTTTGACCCTTTTTAGTAAACGTGTTAAAGGAAGCTGGAACGGAGTAATGATTAGAATGAGTACAGGTGTTAACTGTCTACGAGTGAACAGCATACAAATCAGGGATTATCAGACCTTAAATTGTCAATTCTTTGTAATCTTCCTCTTCCTTCTTTATTGATTCATTTGTTTGATTAGATACAAAATTAAAATTTGAGGTTTTTCAAGGGCACTTGCTCTATAGGAATCGCCAATGCAGAGGAAATTGCAGTTAGTTTGTCAGTTACTTGCAGTTAGTTTATTCAGAGATATCTTCTGGTACCAAATGGTCGATTAAAAGCAGGGGATTGGGGTTGCCTCTTTCTCTTTGTCTTTGTTGAACCTTTTCTTTCATAAGTTCGATACTACTTACTCCGAATTGACCACATTTCCCTTGTATTCCGTTTTTCACATGTAAAGCATTGGTATTTGAAACGTTATGAATGATTAGGGAGGCTGGTCAAGGACTAAAACAAGCTAATGCTGCTATTGAAAATATGAGATTTCGTAACAATTTATAGCTATATTTTAGGGAAGAAACAGAGACATTGAAGATACCATAGAAAGAAGCAAAGAGAATAAATAAACGAAAAGTATTTAAGGATGTTGTAAATGATGATGTTAATAAAGCTTCCCAAAGATGATTATGCGAGATGAGAATGCAAAATAGGCCTATTTGGGTAAATCAATTATTTCTGAAAAATCGAGATAATTACCAATTATGATACACATCAACTAATCTAAAGCTAGTAATGAAGGGTTTATCTTCTTTTTTCAACGTCATGGGATGTTTTTAAGAACCATAATTTGAGTAGAAAAGATAGCTCCAGTTAAAGATGCCTCCTTTAGCAAAGGACGAGAACTCTCCCCCCAACCCCGCTGTTCTTTATAGTATTTCCCGTTCAGATCAGATTGGTTTTTCTACTAGCTGATACCAAACAAAACAATATCCTTTAAAGGAGAAAACTAAAGATGGGAGCAAATTGAAGAATAGCTTGCCATTTCTACTGCTTATAAACAGTATTGGAATCGATAGATTGAACATATTAGTTGCTGTAAAATAGGCGTAGCCAAGATGTTTTAAAAAATCAAAAATTATCAGTTGACTAGAATCGCGTTAAGAAGTCTTCGATGACGTAGGAAAATTTAAACATTTGACTGCTTGATGTTGATGATGAAGTAGAAAGGGAATAATAATGACCTCTAAGCTAACAACTGCACATTTTAAACCATTCCCCCAGACTTGGAAATCAGAAAAATGTTTACTGTCCATCAAATTGCACGATGATCATGCAGCCATTAGATTTAGACATCATCAAATGTTTCAAGGGACACAATTGAAAAAAATTAGTTCAGAATGTTCTTATAATTTGAATAACAAGTCCGAATTTCTATTCATTTGATATAAAAAATGCATTTGACTGAAACAGGATCTTCGATCAAAACTGTCTCAAGAAAACTTCATTCTTTCAAAAAAAAAAAAAAAGAAAGAAAGAAAGAAAGAAAAAGCACGAATATTGGGTTTACTGAAAAGCGAAGAAGAAATGTGTGTAAACAATTTACCTACGTCTATTAATGTTTCCCAAAACACATTAAACCTATATTTTCCATTCAGCTCTTTAGATTCTTTTAAACTTAGACATTGATGTGCGAATATTCAATGGTGTAAGGAATTTATATATTTGCAGAATTAATTCGGAGTGATCAGAATGTTGAGGATGAAAAACCTGATTATTTTCAAAAATACTCTTGAGAATTTTCCCCGTTATCCGTAATTAACATTCTTTAAAGTTTAGTAAGTAAAAAAGATACAGTATCAAATGTTTCATGCATTAGCCTGAACGAGTAAGTTAGACTGCAATATATGACATTCGTTTTTTATATAATTCATTTGCATCAAAGGTTTTCGCTAAATTTTTCATTATGGAATTAATTTGGATCGTATAAAAACTATTTCCGAATAAGTCTACATTTTTAGCATTTATGTCTAAAAATATTTTACATTTCAGTTAAGAAAGCATTTATGTCCCATTATACAATGATTTGGAAATTATATATAATTTACCTAGATTCTAAAAATAATTATTTTCCAAGAACATAAATGCTGGTTTCATAACATTCAAATTACGAAGCCATGCATTTTCCCATAGTCACTTTTAACACATGTCTACCTAAAGTGGTGTATCAGCAAAATCCTGAAATAAAACTGTATTAGTTCAAAATACTATCACACGACCTCTTTTCCTTGCTTTTTTTCTAAGTTTTATGAGGAAATTTTTGTCGTGAACTGAAGTAGAAATTGCAAAATTAAATTAATTTAAAACACTGTTTGATAATATATTCTTTTAAGTTGCTGAATTGCCCTTTCATGTGTTTCACAATATTTAATGAAAAACTGTCTTTAAAACAATAATGCATTTTTAATAAAAATTGCTTTAATTGATGACTGCTAAGACAAAAATCAATGGCAAAAGAACTTTTATTTCTTTGAATTTCTTATATTTGTTAGACGTTTTCAAGATTAATTTTCAATTGACACTGCTTGTAATCAACCAGTTTTACAGGACATTTTACAATAGCTTTCTTTACTGTGAAGAATAACCCTTAGCTGAAATTCCCGCGGCTGCTTCATTAAGGGAGGGGGGAGAGCATGCATTCTAGTCATTTGTGAACTTTGCTTCTCACACCTAGTTATAAAAATATTTTAGATCACAAGTAAATCTGGGTAGCAGTTAGATTCTTTATTATTTTTTAAATGTCTTATTCGCATTTAAGAAGGAAATTATATTTTTTGGTGTTGGTAAGAATTGCCTAAAGTGTGTATATCAGAACCGTTGTCTCCAAGTGAATATGTTAATGGTTGGTTCTATGCATATCAAAGTTTAATGCGATCACATGATAAATATGCTTTAAATAGGCGGATAACTGAACAGTTTTAATGGAAACATTGTTTAGGAACTATATTAAACAATGCCAGTGATGAAATTAATTTTTTGCTCACATTCGTCATCCCTTACATTTTTCCCACTTTTCTTACCTCATGGAATATTTTTTCTCCATTAATTTTCTCAGTAATTAATTTAAAATTGTTGATATAAAATTTTTTTTTGTAAATGTAAATCATATCGTGAAGTACTTTTTAGAAACTAATTTTGTATGCCAAATATTGAGTAATTATGTATAGTTAAGAATATTCGAAATTAAACCATACCATGGTAAATTTTCAACTAAGAAAACCAAATGTATATAAATTAGCAAATAATAAAATTAAGTTTTTATATTTCTGAAGAATTGAAATCTGCATCTTTTAATATCGAGCCGTTTGAACAGCTCTTCGCCTAGTTTGTTCATAGTATTTTTGTAAACATATTGAGACTTTTATCAAAATAAAGCCTGAAATTTTGATTATTTTAACATTTGTTTTGAATTTATCAAAGTAATAAATCAACTTTCCGAACTTTTTAAGTTCTTCTGGCTCCTTTCAATATTTTATCAGAATTTTGTCAATTTTGTGTAACAAATAAGGTTATATATTTCCAGATTTTTAAGGCATACATTTTAGCGTTATGCTGAATCTGTATTCGTAATGAATTTAATTTTTCAAATTATGTTTTTACTGATCGATTTCTTTTTTGTAGTTGCTGTTTCTTTGTTAATTGAAAATTTGAGTAAATTAAGATTTCTGAAAAATAGCATTAATTTTTTTTGACAATAACATTAATGTATTATATTTTGTTTTTCTGAAAATAATTCTGAAATCGATTGCAGTAAGTACGTATTACATTTCTTAGGAGACAGAATATTTTGATAAAATATAGTCACCATAATTTATGTTTTGTAATAATTTTTTAAGTCTTATTGTTTGCACTTTTGTTGTTTTAGATGGTATTGTACCTTACGACGATTTTTTAGGTAAGTGTATGAACATTTTTTTACATATTGAAATTGTAAAATCAAATTAATTTAAAATACTATTTAATAAAATATATTTTCAATTTATTTAATTGATCTTTCTTAGTTTTCAAAATATTTACTGGAAAACTGCCTGCATTAAAATATAACATTATAAAATTTGTTAAATGATAATTGTTACCACAAATCGTATGATAAAGGAATTGCATTAGATTATTTTCTTTTCAAAATATATTTTGGATGCTTTGAGTATTAATTTTGAAGGGCCTCTATTTGTTTTTAACCTGAATTTTGAATACTTTTTTACTACTGCTTCTTGTAATAGTCAGAATAACCTTGTTTTATCTTAAATTTCCATATATGATATACTAACACAAAAAAAGTTTTGGCTGCAAATAATTTTTAAGTTCTGCTTCTCATATTTCTTATATATCTTAAGAATATCTTAAAGCACTGTAAACTTTTGTGAGAAATATTAAGGCTCTAAATTTCCTTTGAAATGTTGCTTACGCTTTTATGAAAGAAACGCTATTTTCTTGTTGTTAATAAGCTTTTCCTAAATTATGTATAAGATACGTTGCCTGCAAGTGAATATATTTATGATCAAATCTATGAGTATCAAATTCGAATGCCAGTACGTGATAAATATTAACTATGTAGATAGATAACTAAACCGAAATTTTACTAAAAACATTGAATTAATTTTGATGCACAATCATAAAACTTCTTTAAAAATTGCAATGATGGTGTGTGTGTGTGTGTGTGTGTGTGTGTGTTGTGACTAATGGCACTTGCCTTGGACAAGCTCCCGGTGATACAATCAGCAGATGATTTAAGCCTAAGAAATGTGTCTCTTTGTTTTACAAGTAGCGCTATCTAGGGCCAAGAGTACGACTTAGCTACTCACACGTCACAACCCTTTTTAGGGGGTGGACTTCATTCATGTAAATTCATTCATTCTCCTCAGATCGTAATTTAGACCTGAAACAGAGAACGATCACCTCTGACCCAGTACCTCCAATGGTATTACTCTCGACCTGGAGGACTTTGCGACCACGAACAGATTTAACGAGCGCCAGTCGTCACACACTCGGGGCAATGATGTAGTTAATGTTTTCCTACTGACACTCAGCATTTCATCTCTTGTACCACCTTTCCTTACTTCAAGGGAATCGCCTCCTAAATGATTCATTTCAAAATTTGGATATATGTGATGTCTTATTTCCTTACGTTCAAGTGTATTAATTATGTGAAATTAGGTCTATTAAAATTATGTCATATGATTGCAAATTTTCTTCAAAAAAAAAGGAAATTGTATATAAATTAGAAAATAATAGAATTTACCCTTTTAAATTTCTTAAGAAATGAATTATGCAGCATTACTGCATCTTTTAAAGTCGTACCATTTAAATTGCCTTTCATCTCAGTAGGAAACTGTATTTTTGTGAATAATCAGAAACTTATAATTGCTGAATGTTTGACTAATTTACACTTACTTTCCATTAAAAAAATGTTTTATAGCTTGATTTGTGCCTTTTAATATTTAGTCATTATACTTCAGTTTCATATAAGAAATAATATTTAGCTCTTCTATCAGAGAACCTTCATTGTACACGTGATTTTTCATATACTATTAATTTTAATTTATCAGATGGGTTTTACTGATGCATTTTCTTTTTGTACGTTCTCCTTCATTCTTATTTTCAAGTTTTAGGATATTCATATTTTATCAAGTTTGCATTGATTTTATTCTCTGATTTTAATGCCAATATATTCTCAACTTTGTTTTTTTTTCCAGAGATGAACCTGTATTGTTGTTCAATGGCTTGTGTTGGTAAGTATATCATAAATTTCTTGTAAACTTTAGGTAATTTTTTGTACAGCTGTTTTCAGTAAATGAAAGAATGGACGACCCTTTTCTTAAATTGTTCTCTCCGCTCTATTAAAGCAATTTACATTTCATAATAATTATCATGCTCTGCTTATCACACTTAATTATAAATATATTTTGGAGTACCGATAAGTTATGAGCAAAACGGTCAGATTATTTGTCATTTTTAAAATATAGCGTACAATTTAAGGGGAAAAACATTTTTTTTGGGGGGGGGACAGAGGTGTTTGTAAGCACTGCCTAGTGGCATTGTATCAAACCCGAAGTATATATATTCATAATCGAATCTATGAATTTTAAAATCGAAAACTAGTACTAAACAAATCAGTCATGTAGATATATGCTAACTTTCAATTTTATTGGAAACATTGTTTAAGAAACATATTAATTAAGAATAATGAAATTATTCTTTCTTGTTGTCACTCGTCATCTCTTATGTTTTACCGTCTTTTCTTACCTCATGGCATATGGTCTCTTAAGTGATTAACTTCAAAATTTTGTTGAAAACGATGTTTTATTTTTTCCATATGTGAAAATCGTACCAATAAGTACTTCCAAACATGAAAATAATTTTATTTGCCAAGTAGTGAGTAACTATGTATAGACAAAGAATAGTGGAATTTAGTCTAGTCAATGGTAAATTTTGAGCTAAAAAAACAAATGTGTATAAATTAGCAAGTAATAAAATTAAAACTTTTTAAATTTTTGAAATATTGAAACATGCATATCCCTACGTCTTTTAATATTGGATCGCTTGAACAGCTCTTCGATTTCTTTTGTTGACTTGCATTGTATTTGTGTACATTTTTCAAAGATTCTTTCAAAATTAATCTTAAGAATTTGATTATTTTCAACATTTTTTTTTTGATTTATTAAATTAACATCATTTTGTGGAACTTTGGTTTAACTTGTGCTTGCGTTTTTGTCAGAATTTTATCAATTTTATGTAGCAAATAAGGTTATACCGTTTCTCTTTTTTAACACATAAGTTTTAATGTTGGTATGAGTCAGCGTTCATAATGAATTTAATTTTTCTAATGATGTTTTTTCTGATCGATTTCCTTTTTGTAGTTCGTTGTTTCTTTGTTAATTAAAAATTTGAATCAATGAAATAATTTACATTAAATTTTTCATAGCCTTACCGTATTTTTTTACAGAAATTTATTGGAAAACTAATTTCAATAAGTACGTCTTGCATTTCTTGGGTGACATTAGATTGATTTTATAAAAGAAAAAAAACTGACCGTAATTTCTTTTTTCTAATAATTGTTTGTCTTATTGTTGCCACTTTTGTTGTTTCAGATCAGCATGAACCTAATGAAGATCCTGCTGGTAAGTGTATAAATCTTTTTTACAAACTGAAATTATAAAATCAAATCAGTTTAAAATGCTATTTAATAAATATATTTTCAAGTTATTTAATTGTTCTTTCTTATTTTTCACAATATTTACTGGAAAATTTCCTTCATTAAAATATAACATTATAAAAATTGTTTTAAATGATGACTGCTACAGCAAACCGTATGATAAAGAAGTCACATTAGATTAATTTCTTTTCAAAATATATTTTGGATACTTTGAGTATTAATTTTGAAGGGCCTCTATTTGTTTTTAACCCAAATTTTGGATACTTTTTTACAACTTCTAACAATTTTTTATTCTTATTTTTCTTTTATTCTATTATATGTGACTATAATCCTATATCATTTTTGTATACACAATTGGTCGGGGATATTTTGGATTCTGGTAACTGTTGGATATATATATATATATATATATATTGCTGAAATTGAAATTAAATTAAACCAGTTTTAAACACTATTTAATTAAGCATATTTACAAGTTTTTTACTTGGTCATTCTTATCTTTCTCAACAATTAATCCTAATCTGTCTTCATTAAAATATAACATTATAAAAATGAATATAGAATGTTTGCTGCTACCATAAAGCCTTCAAAATAGGAATGTGATTACATTAATTTCTGTTCAGTTCAAATGTTAGGGGCTTAAAATATTAATTTTAAAGAATCCGAGTTTGTTTTAAACCTAAATATTTTATTCTTTTTTAAAACTGCTTCCTGTAATTGTTATGATATCCGTCTTTTATGTTAAATTTCTATATTAGCATGTCTCCGAATAACTTTAAAGCTTTCTTATCGCATGTAGTTACAAAAATATTTTTAAATATTGTTAACTTTAATGTGTTTATAAGAAACATATACTTGATACTTGATTTTCCAGGTTTCCCCCATTTTTTTAAATATGAAATATGAGTTATTCATGTATTCATCAGATTTTAATACCCTAACTTTATATCAAGAAAATAATTTACTCTTTTGTTTATCATATCCAGCTCAACCCTCTTATCTTTGACTTTGGAGCACTTCATGGGTTTTTTCTTTCTTTTTTTACTTCATAATTTTACTAAAATGCATACATTTTCTTATCATAGGCAATTAAGTTCTAATTTTTAACTCTTTAATTTTGCTATCAGTTTTCTTCTTTTTTTAAAAAAAATTTATTTTAATATTAGTGAAATTTTAATAGAGAAATTTGAATGTGTTGCATGTTATTCCTATCCACAGAAACTATTTTAAGTTAGAAATAGTGCTTTTAGATTGTTTTGATTCTTGTAGCAATATATAACTCGGAATGCAACTTTTCTTTTAATAAAATAATTTAGGTGTTTATGTTTTTCATTTATATCGTATATGTATACTTAAAGTCGGTAAAACACTTTTTCCTACTATGAACTTATAGCTCATGGAAGCAAAGCTACAGATTAGCAACACTTTTTATGATTTCTGAACTATAATGGAAAATGTACATGGAATGTCTTCATAATTCACACTAAAGATCGAAAACTTAATCTTTAAACTTTACATCGTTAAAACTAGCATACAAAATAGATTTTCCTTTTTCATTTCCAGATGAATATAACATCTTAATGATTTTCTGAAAATGTAGTATGTAAATGAATAAAAATGTTTGCAAATGCATAAAAAATGTTTTGTTAATCACATTTTTGTTCTAAAATTTGAATATTAAATCTTGCCATTTTTATATAGATCCAGAACATTTTACAGTTTTAGTTTTACTAAAATGCTTTGAACATTTTTGTGTGTGTGCTTGCTGACCAAGATCCAAGACAATATTGAAATCTCGCTTGCTTTTATTTTCTTTACAAGAAAAGTTATTTTTTAAAAATTATCTATGCTTCCTTGCATTAATTTTAAAATATGAAACTTTTTTATATACACTTTATATTTTAAAGATTTTTATTCCAGATTTAGAATAATAATTGGTATATTTCTTTTCTTTTCTTTCTTGTATGTAGAAATGCCCGTAGACCTTTCTTGTGCATCAGGTGGAAATAGTAAGTTATTTTTATTTATTGGTTTTGTTTTACTAAAGCACAGAAAACCTTTTCTTACATTTGGCTGTAAGTTTCTAATACTGAATTTTTTAAGTACTTCAGTTGATATTTTGCATACCCAAATAATTGAAGTTTTAGCATAACTTTTTTTTATTTGTTATGAAAATATAAAAACTCCTTCACTATTTTATATTGAAACTAGAAAATTAATCGGAAATTTAATAAAATCGGGTGCATTTTATAAAAGTTCTGTATCAATAATAAAAATTATCAATTTGAAAAACTGAACCCATACGCACAGAATGATTCGATGTCTTGCAATTCTATAGGTACATAGGTCTAGTTACAGACTGGCGCACCTGGATAGAAAAATTAATAAGCTTAATTATTGTTGTAATTTAATTAAAGTTGTATCAAATGAAATGCTATAAATATTGAATAAATACCGAATGATTTTCTTTTTCTAAATTACAAGATCCTTAATATCGATTTACAGTATTATTAAGAACTATTAAATGTCTTAAAATAAATTCTTCATTAAATAACCTTGGTGATAAGTTTCATATTTTAATTTCTTCTAACATTTACAAGGGGCTCGATACAGCTTGTTACGATCACTTTATTGTGCAAGTAGAGAAAATCCGAAACATCAAACTCAACGGGTATCTTTTCTTAACGTGTTTGGATGGTACATAGACCCCCTCCCCATTCTGCTCAGGCTTAAGACATCATCAGTTTTTGAAATAAGGCTAGACCTCTTCAAAAGTTCGAAGAAAGGAAGGTTTATTTTGGATCTTGATGTTGATCGGGTTGTCCTTTGAAAGGCTACATTCTCGCACAGCTCAGTCTTCCACAATCAGGGGACTAGATCATGCGGCTGGTATACTAATAGAGGGAGTGCAACCCTACTTTGGAGTAGAACAAGATCAAAACTCGTGTTTTGTGTATAGAATTTGTATTCACTGTAACCGCATTATCCATTCACCTTTATATTTCAATGGGAGATATTTTATCGCTTTTAACTGTTCAATTTTAAAGGTGATTTTAAGCCATGGTTAACTATTTTTGTACAATTGGATGCAAAGAAAAAGCTTCCTGAGGACAGTTCTCTGTCATTTCACAGGTATGCACAGTAAAACATACTCTATTTATATCCATTTTAATTCACTTAAAATTTCGTAACCTCGATCACTCAGTGATTTTTTGGCCAGTATCAGGATTTCAGGATAAAATGTGTTACAAATATGTATTTTGAGCCTGTTCAACATTTTTTTTTGTTGTATAGCTTCATCTATTGGCGTTTCTGGAACGTTTTTTTTTTTCTAATAATAATCCTTTTCTCCGTGTCGTGAATAGTATGTTTAACAATTTTTGAAACCTTGACACTGAGCAGTACGCTCTATAGAGAGCTCAGAGTAAGGGTGTTTTAATTTTGATCTCCTTGTATAAAGAAATATATGCAATAAATCCTTTGGTTAGTGAGCAGGGGAAGCGTTTTCTTTAAAACAATACCCTTTTCATCCTTTTTAAAATTTAGTCCAAATTTTCAATTTTTAACAGCTATTAAAAGCTATTTAATCTATAGCCAAGGAATGCCGCCTTCACCACAGTAAGGCAGGGAATAAAGATAAATAAAAGGCGTGGAGACGTATTCAGAGCTTATATACCTGCATAAAAGGATTTATCTGAACAAAAATTTATTTTAGGTTCTTGATTTTCATGTAGTATTACAGCGTAACGTTGGACAGTCAAAATTACAGAAGTTAGACTGAGAGAAATTAGAAAGCCTGTAGCCTTCACAACTCAATCAAGGAAATGTTAAATGTTTTTCTAAGCTTGAATTTAAGTGATTAAAAAAACAAATTAGGAAATCAGGCCAAATCGATTATATATATATATATATATATATATATATATATATATATATATATATATATATATATATATATATATATATATATAATGTTTTAAATTATTATTGTTCTTAGAATAAATTAATTTCTTATACTTTGAATTTAAAATTTATTTTGACTTCTAAATTACGTAGAAAGTTTACCTTTCTTCACTATTTAAGATCTAATTCCTGTAACTACATCTGCCATTGTTAATCTGCAATATCGTGTAAACGTCATACATTAAAATAATTGCCCTTTCAGGTAAATTTATTTTAAAATCTCGTTTGGAGCTATATATGCTCTTAAAGCGCTCATAGCCGATTTTTTCTGGCTTACTGTGGAAAATATTTCCGGTGAACTTCTTGTCATAAATTTTACAAAATAATAATAATAATAATAATAAATAACTGCTAATAGATGGAATATTCTACCTTATCACACACAAAATAAAAATAGATCTTTGATCTAACGATTACTCTTCCCCTATTCATTTTCCCATGTAGCTCTAGCCTTATAAGCCAAATAACATCTACGATACCGAAGTTGACTTTTTGGTGTAGTGGTCATGTTACTCGGTTACGGGTCCTGGCGTCGCGAGTTCGTATCGCGACCTTCACTCACTACACCCAAAGTAATTTTATATCCATACTATGTATTGCTAGGAATATATTAAATGGTGGCATTCTTTAGAATATTTAAAAATTTTATAGAATGCCTTGCATTTTTTGGCAAAATAGGAAAAGAAGAATTACTATGGATTTTCTTTAGGCATTGTATATAATACCTATGCATTATAAAAAATCTCAATTTTTTTTTCATTATTTCTTACAACTTGTTCGCATATTCTTTTGTATGGCATTAAATGAGTCAAGTTGCTTCAAAGCCACTTTAACACTCTTTTGTGATCCATTAACAAAGCATGGATTGTTACATCAAGATAATACAATCTTAAAACTGTTTTTGTTCATGTTTCTTTTAATTTTAAAATGCACTTTGTCATTCATCAATCCACATAAGTTCCGTGTCTTGTTTTTTTCAGTTAATAATGCGTATACATTAACAATGCTTTAATGCATAATCATAATCATCATGAATAAATTATTTTAAGTATTTATTGAGTATAGAGACGTTTAAACTCTTAAAAAAAACTGATATTTTTACGTTAAACTTTCATTTTGATTAATTTGCCACAATCATCTATTAAGTTCAAAATCGTTAGTATTGCTTGTGAAGAAGAAAAACGAAACAAATAAAGCATGCTTGTCATTACTTTATGTTCATACTTCGAGATCCGAAATTTCTGACGCAATTGATTCACCTTTATTAAATCTGTCATCAAATATATCTAACATTCGTTTATTTTCATAGCGAAATAAAATCTTGCCATAACTAAGACTTTTAATTCATAAGAAAATTCTATTTTTCCTAGATTCGTAAAAGACGTAAGTAAATGAATAGAAGATTTATTCATTTATGTTAAAACATTTTCACCCGTTCTTAATAATTAACATTTGCATTCAAATTTTTTACAGGTTCTCGATGTGAATGTAATACCAATGATAATCTATGTGAAGAAGTAAGATATTTATTTAGAAATTATATTAACTAGTATTGAATTTCAGAAAATATTGATATCAGGATTCCATATTGTTTATAATCATGAGTTATAAATTGAAGGCTAACAATTATAAAAAAATTAAATATTTATTACTTTTAGGTTTACTAACGGAGCTGTGTTTTCATTAAATATGTATACATATTACATTTTACTTTATTTTATAATCGAGAGTATAGAATGGCAAGTATAATATAAGGAAATACCCAAATATATATTGATTATGAACAAGACAGAAAAATGAAAATAAAATCATTATTTAGTGTTTGTATGTAATTCGTAATTTTTTATTCAAAGCAGGCTAAAATTTTGGTAATTTTTGTTATGTTCGAAGGAATGTTTAACAAATTGTAAATGCCGTAATGCTACCATCCATGAAAAAATTGTATTCCTTTCTACATCACATTGCAATTTTAAAATAAGCATTAAAGTACTCTCTCACAAAGAATGTTAAAAGTATTTGAAAAAAAATATATAAAAAAAGTTGTGGAAGTATTTAATTGATCTTTTTTTAAAAAAAAATTATTAGCTATTAAATTATGTTATTGATTAACTGACATATGAAGCTAAATGATGATTCAGTTTAATGGAAACCGTTAGAATCATCTATGGCTGAAATAGCAAATTGCAAATGCATTTTTTATAATAGAATTTCACCAATTTAGATTACATTTTATTGATTTTTATTTTGAATTGTATTTGATGTAATAAGATAGTGAATGAATGATTCAGACAGCTTCTGTGACTTGCAAATATTCTTGATATATTTAGCAAAGTTTTTTTAATGAAGAGTTTGGTAATTTTAAGGTTAAAACTTTTTTCATATATAGTGGCAAAATTTATTTCAAATACCATTGCATTTTCTTGCTGCATATGCTTAGCAAATATTCTTGCCAATAGCTAATATATGTGACAAACCTAAATTAAAAACCCCCTATTCTCTCTTTTCAATGAGTTGCGAATGAATTATTGGACAATTATGAAACTACAAGAATATGCAGAATGCAACAATTCAAATACTTTTTTAAATCTGAAATTTTTTTAAAAAAATGGTTCATTCCACATTTGATAAATTAAATTTTTAAAAAATATGCAACATTATATTGTTAATATATAATATAAGTTATATTGTTAATATATAATATTAAAATTGTTATTTTTAGTCTCTCACGTTGAACATTGGGTAAAACTTTATAACTGTTTTGTTTTTATATATACGTATTAAGATATTGTACCTTTATTTGCAGTGATTGCACTTGCTTTTTCTATTTTTTTTTCCATTACGTAAAGTATATAATAGATTTGAAGTGCTTTTTCTAAAAATGATTGTTCAATACGTTTTCAATATATGTGCTTTTTTTAATACATTTTTTTTGAAAATTATACATATATATTTCAGATTAATCTAGATTGCAAACGGGCATTTGGGCTGATGAAAGTTTTAGGTAATTATTTGTATATTTATATATTAATACATCAACATGCGTACACATATGCATATATATGTTAGGAATATATTTAAATACTTGATTTTACTCTGTGTAACATGTTTCTGTTTTTTTTACACACAATGATTGATTGAAGTCAGAGAGACAGACTGTAAACAAAACACCAACCATTGTTAAATTTAAAAAGAAAAAAATCAATATTGTGATTGGATATAGATAAAGCAGATCCAAATTGTTGCACATCATATTGATTAAAGAAAAAAAATATTGATAAAGAAAATCAAATAGAAAATTTTCTAATATAGTGCACTTCAATAATTATTTTACTTTCTAAACCAATGATTCAATACCTTTGTAATAAGCTGAAAAAAGAATTTACATGTTTCTTGTTTCATGAAGGTATAGGAAATGACCAAAAATCTTTTTAAGTTGATAAGACATTTTTTAAATGTAGAATATGTATCAGTGAATTATTTAAAGAATTCATAGTATTATAGTTCACTTTAACTGCTTTACACTCGTTTCCGACAATTGTTGAAAATCAGCGTACGCAACGAAAATAACAGTCGCTAAATACTCAATTCTATAGAAATTTCTTTCTACCAACAATAACATATCATCCAAAATATTTCATTTCATTATATTTAATTTTTAAATTTAAATTTGAGAAAAAATCAATTATATTCTCCAGGTGAATCAGGTAGAGTATACAGTGAAGGGACAAAAGTCATGGGATAGCAATATGCAAATATACAGATGGCAGTAGTATCGCAGCGAAAAAGTATAAATGCGCAGTTCATTTTCCAGAGCTTTCATTTGCGTTCATCTGCCAGGACCATGGGGATAGCCCTGCTGCGCAGGGCGGGTGCCCCGTCAAAATTCCATCATTCCAGAGCTTTCATTTGCGTTCAAGTTATTCATGTGAACAGGTTTTTAGTGATTTGTGGCGGCACGACGAGAATTGACAGACTTTGAACGCCGAATGTTTGTTGGAGCTAGACGCATGGGCCATTCCATTGCGGATATCGTTAGTGAATTCAACATTCCGAGATCCACAGTATCAAGAGTGTGCCGAGAGTATGAAATTTCAGGCATCACATCCCATCACGGACAGCGCAGTGGGCGACCACCTGCACATAATGACCGGGACCGCCGACGTCTGTGTAGAATGGTCAATGTTAATAGACCCGCAACATGTCGTCAAATAACTGCAGGAATCAATGTGGGACGTGTCCGATAGGACTGTGCGGCGAAATTTGTCTTCTTTGGGCTATGACAGCAGAAGACCGACTCGAGTGCCTATACTGACAGCACGACATCGCCTGCAGCGACTCTCCTGGACTCGTGAGCATATCGACTGGTCCTTAGACCAGTGGAAAATCGTTGCGTGGTCAGATGAGTCACGATTTCAGTTGTTACGAGCTGATGGTAGAGTTCGAGTGTGGCGCAGACCCCACGAAGCCATGGACCCAAACTGTCAGCAAGGCACTGTTCAAGCTGGTGGTGGCTGCATAATGGTGTGGGCTGTTTTTACATGGCATGGACTCGGTCCTCTGGTGCAGCTGAACCGATCATTGACTGGAAATGGTTATGTTCAGCTGCTTGCAGATCACTTGCAGCCATTCATGGACTTCACGTACCCACACAACGATGGGAATTTTATGGATGACAATGCGCCATGTCACCGGGCCAGAACTGTTCGCGATTGGTTTGAAGAACATTCCGGACAATTCTAGCGCATGATCTGGCCACTTAGATTGCTCGATATGAATCCCATCGAGCATTTATGGGACATCATCGAAATGTCCGTTCGTTCCCAAACTCCTGCACCATCCACATTTTCACAATTATGGACGTCTATACAGACAGCATGGCTCAATATTCCTGAAGAGGACTTCCAACGACTTGTGGACTCCATGACACATCGAGTTGTTGCACTTCGCCGGGCAAAAGGAGGACCGACACGATATTAACAGTCATCTAATGACTTTTGTCACTTCAGTGTATGTATATATAATATATACTAGCTTTTACCCGCGACTTCATATGCATGGAAAAGCACACGTCTAATCTAAAAACATTTTATTTACAGTGCATATCTGAAATAAAGCAAAACTGTAAATCAAGTCCGTATTTCTTTAAAATCAAATCTAGTACATTTTATTTCGATCGAGATTGAGATAGCTACAACAGTATCATACGCATATTTTGTATAACTTTAATTAAAAGGAAAGCAGTTGTAGACAATTACAACACACAAGACTTGCGTGAATTATCAACGCCAATTAATGCAACGCAAATTCGTGAATTTTCCCCCCAGTTGTGGTAACGGTATACATATTAGAAATTTTTAATTTTCTTTTCTCTGTTTTATTGTAATTCAAAAGTAGTTCAAAGCGAATTCGAAAAATTGATTAATAGACAATGTTACATTTTAAATGCATCTTAAGAAAACAAACAAAATCGTTTGAAATAATCGGCCGAGAACATGTTAAGCCTAACCTCATTAGCGTGGGATAAAAACAAACAGAATCTTACTCATTTGGCAGTGGGAAAATGAAGATTTTTGGTTAGAAAGTAAGAAAACTGTCGTTTTTACTAATTTCGGTTTTTTCTCTATATAAAATCCTTCTTCGTGTCTTAACGAAAATATTACACAAAAAATTAGCCGGATTGGTCGAGCCGTTCTCGAGTTTAGCGCTTAGCATCACATTTGGTGATTCTTTTTAATTTATATAGATAAATAATTTTTATTTTGATAAATGATATGGCTGTGGACAAGCTGACGTTTTTCAAGAATTTCGTTTGTCTTTTAAATGAAGTTTCGAATACATAAAGAATATCATAAATTCGGCAACATTTTGCAATTTCGCTGAATAGGAAGAAATCGTCGGAAAAATAACTTTTTGTATGAATGAGGAGAAGTAATGAGACTTTAGAAGGAGGGGGTGGGGGTTTCTTTATGGCAACAATAATAAAATATTTGTTGAAGATATTAATTATGAGCGCTGAATCAAAACTTAAAACAGGTGTTTTAAAATTAAGCTTTTCTCTTATACAATACCCTTGATATATGGGATTTTCTCATTCAAATCCAACAGTATGCTGCATACCGACAGATAGAGTAGATAGAAAAAATTGAACAAGTATCCGTGGCAATTAACATTTTATGGAATTATTAAGCTCATTTTGCACTTTAATTCATATTATGTATGGGCGTAGTCACTACTGTGCTATGATGTGTCTGAGATATCTACTGGAGAGATATCTATTAGATACTACAGTTATCTACTGGGCATTAGTGAAGGTGGGGAAGAACAGAAACTCAGGGGTACTGATACAGAAACTCAGGGTTGGATTTCTGTATCATCATTTGACATAACTTTCTAGGGGTCTTTCATTTTCATTGTATCATTTCACTAGTTATATAACCGTATAAGTTTTATCAGAAATTGAATAGACACCATGGATGTTTTATGTCATGTGCACGAAGAAACCCTTTTTGCATTCAATAGGGGCGTCAACATATAGTCTATTTTTGTAGAATAATTGAGGCTGATCCACTCAAAAAGAAGTACAGAGGCATTAAAAATTGAAAGTACGAATGAAATACAATTAAAACCATCGGTAGTGATCTCCTCAAAACTTTCTCTTATGTTCGATAACATCGGAATTATCTCCACTCCAGCCTAAAATTATGTATATCCAGAAACGCCATGAACACTATAAGTGCTCAGATATTTATTTTTAAGGTACTGCACAACAGAATTACATTCTAAATAGAATAATAAATAAAACGTGTATTATTCTTTTGACATTGGCGAATAAAAACTATGAAAGTCTATTTGATGATTAGTCACTAAGTTACGATTAGTACTCAGATACTGAAAATCCAAATGTATATTCTAACCAATTAAAACTAACATTAGTTGTAGAGTTCTGGTTACAAGATCGCATGTCACACATTTAAAAAATTTGTTACATTTTTGAATTTCCACATATATGCAAAAGTAAAGATCATCAGGCAATAAACACATTGGCTCCTGATTTGATGTTGACATATGCTTTAAATTTAAAATTCGTATAATCAATTTCATCCGTCTAGTTATTTCTGTGTTGTAGTTATCACGTGAACTTATATTCATACAACAGGACAAACAGATTTACTCGGAATGAATTTCGTTCTAAACCTAATTGAAATCTAAAAATGTGATGTCAAGACCTTATAACAAATTTCATCCATCTTACTCAAGGCGTTTCTGAAATACAGGAGGAGGGAAATCATTATCCCTGTTCCTAAATACCGTATGATTAGGATAGGAAAAATATTTTTTCATAGTGCTTATATACAATGAGATTTCGGCAAAGGGAAACACAATGACTTTTCAAAAAGTATTTTGTTTAGCTCATCAATTTTTATCCTTTCTTTCGGAACGTGGGAATCTGTCGTCTTTTAGCCGATTCAGCAATTTTACAGTTTCTGTTGAATTAATTAACTAGAACAAGTGGAATGGATCAGGAAATTTAAGAATATTTTTGTAATAAAGTTACGATTAGCTTAATTAAATCGCAAATTAATTGAATTTAAATAATTGTTTAAAATATCTTTACTCACACACACATATGTATATGAAGTATACAAGAAAGAAAAAAAATCATTTTCCGAGAAGTTCAAAATTTTTAACTGTGATTTATTAATTGTGTTAAAAAACTCTAGATTTATCATTTTTCAAAGCGTGACCTCTAACAGAAACAGCAAAGATGCGAAAAATGATGTGATCTTGTCTGAAAAATCCGGAGCGAGAACGAAAACACCAAATAGTAAACGATAGAAAACGTGGGGAGGGAAAAAATCACGAGGCCTGGTTTAGTTTGTGCAGAAATAGCGACCTTTATCTTTCCTTTCTTTTCGCTATTTTTTGAATTTAAACAAATATTTATAATTTTCTGTTATTTTCTTATTAGAAAAAGAATTGAAGTGTTATATTTAATTGCGGTTAAGTACTCCAGGTTTTGCCAGGCGGTCGCTTTCTACTTAGTTTTGACTAAATGCAAGGTTCGTCTTTTCTTGTTGGATGTCAATAACTTGCGGAAAATGACCATATCAGAAAACATGAGTTGTAGAAACCCAATTATGCAGAATGTCAATGGACAGTTTTGTAGTCCTTTGTATTTGCACTTGTAATCTTTGGTATTATTAAAACCACGAAATAACGAAAATTGCAACTTCACCTAAACGAAGAATCTTATTTAAAAAAATAACGAAGAAATTCTTTTAAACTAAACAAATAAATATTTTTAGTCTGAAGTAAATGAGTGGCATATTGCAACTGTGCTCCGCTTATTATGACAAACTACATTGAAGTTCCTGTTCAAGTTATGGTACACTACATTTTTGGTGGTATAATTTTTCCACTAAAGATTTAACAGAATGCACGATGTTGGTCCTTTTAATATTTTGTTTTAATTTTTATTTATCAAATATACAGTTCAAGTAAAGTTAGCACTTGATTCTAATTCAACGGTAAAATTATTTTTCCGCTTACTGAAACTGTTTGCAACGAAACAAGCTGATTAATTCCATTAACCTTTGTCAGTAATAATATTTGCTATCGTGCATTATTCCTACTATTTATTGTAATATATGTTATATCAATGAATAACTTAAGGTTAAAATGTTTAATTCTTTGATTATAAACATTGATTTTTAATTGGTGAGTGCTCATATGATGGTGCATACATTTCTGATTTTTATTTATGTGGTTTAAATTTAAAATTGTGAGAATTTCTGTTTTACGGAGTGAGAAGGGGCTGCAAATAAATAGCCTGATTTAGCTTCTCTTCATGAATCGCACTTGATTATACACAATCAGTTTCAAATGCAAGACCTGACTTAACCTAGTTGGGTCCTGGGGCAAAACTTCTTTTACGCCCCCTCTGTTTTACTACTTTAGTAATGAAAAACATTCATTAGAGATGAAAACGTAAAATAAAATTTCTATTCGATTTGGGGGCCCTCACTTATGGGGGGGGGCAACTGCCCCGTTTGCCCCTGCTTTAGTTAGGCCCTGTTCAAATTTTATCAAGTAAAATACCTATTGGTTTCTCTGTATAAATTATTTATCTCTCATTTTTTTCAATTCCTACTATTAGCTCTCTCTTATATATATATATATTCCAAAAAATCTTCATTTCCCCATCACCAAATAAATAACGAATTGTTTGCTTTTTCCCCACGCTAATAAGGTTAGGTTTAACCTTATTTTGACCGATTAGTTCAAACGATTTTGTTTATTTTTTAACATTTGATGCATTTAACTTTAAACATTGTTAATTGATCGATTTTTTTGGATTCAGTTTAAAATATTTCCGAATTAAAATAATACAAAATAAAGAAAATTAAAAATTTCTCGATTTTATTGCGTTTCCCTAACTGATGTAGAAAATTCACGCATTTGCGTTGCCTCAATTAACATTGAAAATCTGATTTTGTTTTGCTTTATTTTGAATGGATATGAACTTGATTTTGTTTTGGCCAGGTATAATTTGTTGATCAATTATTTATATTAATTGTTATTATTTAATAAAAAGTAGCTAAAATAAAAGCTTTCTTTGTTGACCTAAGAAGGAATTGACTTAATTTTTTTAAAAAAAATATTACTTGTTGTTAATATATTTTTCATTCTTTTTAAATATTTTTCAGAGATTGCAGAATATGCTGCAAAGAAGGTAAAGGAGATGGATGGTAAGTAAATACGTCAAATAGTTTTTACGATTAGTAAATAGCATAGAAAAATAATTTCTTTCTTTGCATGTAAAGTTTTGTTTATAGATCTCATGTTTTTACCTTTTCTTTTGTAGATGAAAATAAACGACGTGGAAGAACTGTAGAAAGTAAGGATATTTAAATATATGTTATTGAAATATTAAGGAAATTTTATATCGTTTACATTCGTTCAGTGAGGTTGTTGAGTTCCTAATGCTAGCATGCAGATGGCCCTCCATGTTCATTAAATCTGTAATTAAATATCAAACCTTCATAAAATTTCTTGAGAAAATAAATCTTATTTCATTTTTAAAAAATTTATATATTGCAACCATTCCATTCTGTAAAAAAATCATATTTTTCTTAATCCCTTAAAATATTTTAATAAGTGAATTTAATTTTCTTCATTTATGTGTAACAATTTTTTTATCGATTTGAAACGATTAAAATTAATATTCAGTTTTGATTTTTTGACAGCTTCATGCAAACTTGAAACTCATGCATTTTCAGATCTGTGGGTAAGATATTCTATATTTTTCAATTTAAAAGAATATTCTCTGATAGCACCCATCATATGTGTTACAAACTTCAATTGTTTATTTATATTTAACTTCACTTGTTCTATATTTGTGAAATAAGAATTTTGTAACCAGCTTTTCACTAATTTTTTTGATGTGATAGTTTTGAAATTAAGTACACTTTGGTGTTCTCCATGATGCTGTACTTTCTCAACCATTTTAAAGTTTTATAAAATTGAATTTCAATCCCTTGTAATTAGAGATATTTGATACTGAATTTCAGAAAAAAAAATCAAAATTTCATTCTATTTATAATAATAAGTTGTAAAGCAAATGCTGAAAGTTAGAAAATAATCAAAATGAAATTCTTTAATTTTCCTGTACTTTCACTAAACCATGTCTTTACAAATTTTTTAGAAATAATTCGAGTGGTTCCATCGCATATTCAGATAACGCTTAATGAGTCTTATATATATAATATAACAAAGAAAGCGACAGACCAAGTAGGAGTTGTCCGATTGAGACGAAAATTGGTGAATAGTAAATGATTAAAATCTCAGAACAACTGAATAATTTATTTCATAGTTAGAGCAACAAGTTCAATAAAGTGTTGACCAGCCTCTAGCCTGGATACAAGCTGCCACATGACGTGGCATAGACCGATAAAGCTTCCAGAAGGTATCCTGCGGTATTTCCTGCCAAATTCGCTCCAATTGTCGAACGAGGTCATCAACATTCCGTGACAGATGCAATCGTCTTCCCATCATATTCCAGGCATGCTCGATGGGAGAGAGATACGGCGATCTCTTTCCCATCCTTCCCCCATAATGCCAAGGAAGTGTTTGGCAAGCTTGCGAACAGTTCATAGTTACACGTGCCGTATGCGGTGTGGCAATGTCCTGCTGAAAAACCAGCCAAGGCTACTGCAAAAGTAACGGTAGCGAAACAGGTCTTAGGATGTCGTCGACATACCGCTGTGCAGTAACTATACCTCTGTTGAGAACCAAAAGGACCAAGAAGGCGCTGTGACAGCTGATCGTACAATCACTCTGTCCTCGTGATCTGTTGTGGCCCTAGGTCGACCGCTACCATCTTGACGCTGAACTCTGCCAGTTTCCTCCCATCCTTGCCAGCATCTTCAAATCACCGCATCGCTTCGACTCAAATGATGAGCGATTCTCTGATTTGTCCAACCAGCCCTTTTCTCCAATGATACGACCTCTGCCAAACTCTGAAAGTTGCTCGTAATGAGCAGGAACCCCGAGCCATTTTTTCAATTGTTGAAAGTTTATCTGAATCGGAATCAAACCGAAAGTTTTAACAACAGACTGCTGCTTAAGACTGCTTAACAAAGATCTGCTCCTTATTTACATCTTCTGGATGCGCAGTTCCGAATGCGCTGGAGATGAAACTATTCATTCATTGGACACCAAAATTTAATCATTTGCATATCTGGCAAAAACGCTCACTCATACGAAATTTCAAAACAATCGGATGATTGCTTCTTGGTGCGTCGATTTTTTTTTTGTTATAGAGTGTGTATATATATATAAATATGTTGCGTCTCGAAAAGACATTGATGTTTTATTTTTTAAAAAATTTCTCAAACGCTAAAAAAGTGTTTTAACTGCTCCTTATTTACATCTACTGTATGAAATCAAATATGATAAAAAGTACTGTAAAAAAGCTTGCAGTTAAACCTTTTTAGTACGTTACACATACCATCATCATTCTCATTAATATGTTGTTTTGAAATAAACGCTTGAATGACTTATTAGAGAGATTTTAATGTACTTTACTAAATTGTAATTGTGTTGTGTAATTATGTTAATCGATCGCTTAAAATCTATATGGTGCAACTTTAACTTGAAGCCGTAAGTTTCCAATGATTGTGATTTCTTTTACGGTGTACTTTTTAAATTATCCATCCTATTGAGAATTATTATCTGTTGCACCAATCTCTCCGAATTTTAGTTTTTGCTAAGAGAAAAAAATGCTAGTTCTGTGTTTGAAAATTTTGAAGAATTGAAAGGTTTTTTAAAAACTTTTTTTTGGGGGTTTAAATTCTATCGTCTTATAACTATTTCTCCTTTTATCCACATTAGAATCCTCCTCCCAATGAAATCTCTCTCCATTTACGTATAAAGGTTTGCCTTGATTGACAAAGCAATGTGCAGTATAAATGTTGGAACCTGAAATTTGGAAAGTTACTTCTTAGGTTTTAGATGCTCTTTGAGAACTGATATTTAGAAAATTTAATTTAAAAAATAAAAAATGCACTTTTTTACGTCGTAACTTCAAAGCATCATTTCTTAAAGCAAAAAAAAAAAAAAAAAAAACCCATTCTAAAGGTTAAAAAAATAGTTTTTCAATTGTAAGAATTTTATTTGAGGACGATTATTTGAGGACGATTTGATTATCTACAGGACGGGTACGCGTTTTGAAGACATCTGTAAAAGCGTATGATCGTTGTTTCCTTTTACCTGTCAGTCATGTGTTAGAATCTGTCATAGTATGGACAGCCATATTGTGGTTTACTGCTGTTCCAATCGTGACCCTGAAAGGCAGAATCACTGGGGAGAAGTATAAAAGTGTTTTAGTTGACCCTGTCCGTTTTATGATATAAAATTTACTTCCTGCTGGAAATGGAATTTTCTTTGTTGATTATGCTCCTATTTATATAGTGCAACAAATTTTATGAATCACAATAAATAATTAAATGAATTTCCCAAAACATGTGCAGATACAGGTAAGTTTTTTACCCAATTACAACTCACTTAACGGGGAGAAAGAGAGTGCATCTGCATCTACACCATAAGTGGTGAGAACTTAACAGCATGTTCTAAAACAACACAATTTGAAATTACATAATAGGATATGTGGAAATATACAATAAAAGACTGAGCAGGAGTATCCAGATTTTAGAGGCTGGAAGAGAACTTATGGCTAATACAAGAGAAATAAGTGACTTTTTACTTTCTGATCGATTATTTAGTGATGCGCAATGATGCTTTTGCTGAGATTTTCCAACAACTTGATCCTTTGTATGATCGCCCATGGCAACATGTTGATTCTTTTTATGAGTTTTTTTCCACTTCTCTTCTCGCACTTAAAAAAAAGATGTAACATTAAAAACTGAATAAAATTTTATGAGAAATTGAATTCCGAAGACTCACAGTCAATACGAGTGCATCATTTAACTGATATATTATATTTCCTAGGCGAACCAGATTGTGTTTTTAAAAAAACAAGATAATCGATCAACAAGTTTAACTCGACAAAAATACGAATTTACCTTAATAATATCAGTCGTGGACTCTATTTCGCGTATTCATTACGTCAATTCTTTAAATAGCATACAAAATGTAACATCAGTATTTAAGAGAATGAACTCAGATATTTTTCGATCAAGGTGATTATAAAGTAGTCGAACACGATGGTAATAACTGTCTGACTAAATTTCTTTATATCCAATAAAATGTTATAGAAATGTTACTATGCATTATGATTATTTGTTTGTATATTATTCAATTTGAAAAATTTTCCAAATTGCAGTTTATCTTTTATCGTGGGACATTATATTTCGTTATACTTAAAATAAGTTATACATTAATTGGATTGCTAATAAAATAACGCTAAATTTTATTTCGATTATAATCATGCCCATAGCCTATCGCCGATGCCATCATATGCATGTTTCTATATTTTTCTATTTTTCAGAGTGTAAGGTAACAAAATTAGTAAATGTAATAAACAGAACACCAAGGAGAAAAAAAGAACGAATTTCATTTAACGAAAGTATTTCAATAATTGTCATACATTCTTTTATATTGTCGATGGCTCTGCTATTTTGTATTATTTTGACTTTATCAACAAAGGCAAGTAACGCAATTTTTGCTACATTGTTTCTTTTGAATAAGATTTCTCCGGAAATAACATTTGAAAAAAATATGTTTTCATCTGTTAAATTAAAATAAAATATCCTACCGTAGAATTAAATATATGCTAGTTGTAGATTGATAAAATATCAAATGACATGTCATGGAATTTTAAAATTGTTGGATTCCGTCACTGTTTGTTGAAATAAATAAAAATCTTATAATTACTTTTTTCTTTCGTTAATTAAAGGCAAATACCTTAATTACAGTAGAAGTGCCTTAAATTACAGTAAATGAACGTCCATTTTTTATTTGTATCCATTGCATAAATTATTAATCGAGGTGCTTTATTATAAAACTGACTAACGATTTCAGTGTATGTTTAATTTTCTGCTTAATCATTTAAAATCCTTTTTTTTTAAATTTCAGCGGGGAAACGCCTGTTATGAACAGAATTGTTATTATCGTTATAAAGGTAAGAAATATAATTAAATTTTCTCTTATTAAATGTAGTTACTTACGTGATTCTTTTAAGTGAAAGCGCATTTTTTGTACATAATAAATAAGAATAATAATTTGAAGTACGAATCGCAAAGAATCTTAACAAAATATCAAATCCTTTCGAAATAGAAATAAAAAAAATACTGATATTTTGAATACGTATGTAGAAAAGTAAAGATTGAGAATGTTGCATATTATATTCATTGTAGAAAGAAGTGTTTCGTTATCAATTTAGCAAACTTAAAAATTTTTTATTTTGATGTTCTTCAGTAATTATCTTATTTTCTAAACCATCTATAGTTTTCGAAATAAATATGTAATAAACTTTTTTCTGAAAATATAAAAAGGTTGATGAGATTTTTTAACTGAATAAAATGCATCAGTACTTTAGTTAAAGAATGCGAAGTGTGAGGCTGAGGAATTACTTTGCTTCACACTTTTGCCAATGGGTCCGGCTTATTAGCGTATGCAGTGAAATCAACAATTGCTAAATACTCAATCCAAGGTCATATTCTATTGGAAATTTCTCTTTGTCATTGATAATGTATCATCGAAAATATTTGAATATCGTGATGTTTAATTTTTGTTTGTGTAAATTTATAAAACATCGAATCCATTGTCTTACATGGTGAACCAGATAGAGTATATAGACATTTATTTTTTATTTTGATGAATGATTTCCCTTTGACCATGCTTCTAGTTTTCAAGAATTCCTGTTGCTTTTTAATACACAAAAAACATAATAAATGCATCAAAATTTTATAAATTCGTTGAAGAGACGGAAATGATCGTAAATAATTCCATTTTTTATGAATGATATTAAAGAGACATAGAATTTCTTTATATCAACAACAGCAATAATAATGAAGTTGTTACAGTTATTAATTAGGAGAGTAGAAGAAAACTTTTAAGCAGGTTTATATAAACTAAGCTTTTAACTGCTGCGTGAATTTTTTGATGTATATGATTTACACATTCGCCATCACTGTATAAAGTTCTTTATTATGTATCAGTAACTTTCGTAAGTTAGTATGATTAAAAGACGAAAGGTATGATAATTGTAACAGCCTATTTCATATTCTGGTACAGAAATGCTTTCCAATGCTATGAAGAAAAGGATTTTTTGGAGGAATGTCCATGAACGGGCATTTTGTCGTTGACAGGGGGGGGGACATTATTGTAAAACTTGCCTATGATGATATTAAGTCATCTATAGGGAAATGTTATGGCTGTGATGCAGATAAGATTTACTAATGCTTCAAGCAGCCTTAATGACATTTGTATCACGCTATCCAGTTTTTGTTCCGTATTGTAAACGTTCTACCAGATAACATCGAAAAATCGAGCAAATAGGCAAAAACTGAATAAGAATGCTAATGGTATTTAAAATATTGGTGAATTATTAAATATATTTTACACTATATTGAGACTTTAATACACATTTCATTCACATATGGAAATACTGAGCAGTATTATATCTAGATATTCATCAACAAGTAGTCGCCGTATTAGTGAAAATAGAAAAGTATATGTGGTTGGATCTCTGTATCATCCGTTCGACATATCTTTCATGTAACCTTACAATTGCATTACGTTATTTGCACTAGTTATAACTCGCAGACGTTTCTGGCACGGAATCATTTGTTGTACGACTGACTGAAACTGAATCATAATTCGTCGACTCAGATTCATCGACTTGAGATGCAAAACATTTTTTCAATCGAATACAAAAGAAAAAATACATAAAAATGGTCTTGTGAAAATTCAAAACTGTTTAGATGTCATTGCTTGAATTGTGTTTAGGAAAATTACTGACGTGTATTTCTTCGGCAATGATTTCTAACAAAAGAACATAAATATGTATTAAATAATATGTATATGCCAGGAATATATGAAGGCAGAGTGGAAAACGTAAGATTGGTAAATGACAGAAATTCTATTAATCCAGATATAATTTAGACAGATTTGCTGTGATAATTGATGCTGCAGCTTTAAAGACTTTATTATTTGGGTTTGGAACAACTGAGAGGGGAGAATGATTAAGTCATGTTGTTTATATTTCCGTTGCTTTAAAAAAATTTGCATAAATTTCAATTTATGACAAACGATATCGCTTAACTGTTTTATATTTTTAAGGATTTAATCATTTTACTTAGAATTCAGAATAGTAAAAATATAAAATAAATAAATGTATTTATTCATAGTCAAAGCATTTATATTTACAGGAAAAGCATATCCTACAAAATAATTTAGACTTTTTCTTAATAAATATTCCTTAGGCGGAAGAAATATTCAAACCAATTCATAAGTAATACGTAAAAAAAATGCGAAACTCATTGAGTTTTAAATTGAAATTGCAAGAACCACTTACACCATCTGGTGTTATTTGGATATTTCTTTAATCTGAAGTTATGGCTGGACTTCGTATTTTATTCACCCTTTCTGAAATTTTAATCGATATGTATTATTAGCTTTCAATTAAACTAATATAATATTATATATATTAGCCTTCGCTTATTTTAGAATAGTTGCTTTTGAGTTTTTGAAGTATAATTGCTGAAATCCTATTTTAAAATACGTTGAAAAAAGGTTTGACAATGTCTTTATCTGTGTTTGTTAACCTACTTAGACAATATTAAGTGAAAGTTCCTTTGTCACAGAGCTTGCTATTTCAAATATTAATTTTCGGATAAAGCATTCATTTTATACTATCACCACATCGCAAATGAAGCTCTAATTTCTAAACGGTGAATCGAAAAAAAATCTAAAATACATTAGTACCAAATCTTTTCTTCCAGTTAAATTATAAAATTCTACACTTCTAATACCACAATCCAAAATGTGGTTTAATGTTTCTATATTGAAAAATCTGAACGAAATTCTTTCTATCAAATAAGCCATATCATATTGAATTTCAGTATATCATTGGCTCTTAAGTTTTTTCTGCTTAATTCTATTAATAGAAATATGGTAATTGCTACCATATAATTTTCATCGTCTGCCTTTCTGTTGGATGATATTAACATTTTTCTGTTAAAACTTAACTATCATGTTAAATTCTAATTAATGAATAATTAAATATTTCTAAATTTTTTTAAACTTTAGCCGATTCAGCAATTTTACAAAGCTTGTGTTGAATTAACTAGAACGAGTGGAAATGGATTAGGAAATAAGAGAATATTTTTATAGTTAAATGAAGATTAAAATTTAGAAATTAATTAGGCCTTAATTTAATTTTAAAATATCATTACATATATGCATATATAACAGGTCGCAAAATATTTCTTATTAAGAGGAATAAAACGTATTAAGTACTTATGTGATTGTCAGAATAATAATAATAATAATATATTCTGGTTTACGAAATCTGTTTTATTCGTCCTTTTGTGTACTTACTAAAACGAATTTAAAAATAAAAAAGGCTCAGAAAATCAAAACATTCGAGCTGCCTGGCTGGTTTGTTAGAGCAAATTACTGACTATGGCAAAAGCGTTTATTCAAGATTATTGATGGAAACGCTGAGTATTCCAGACTTATAAAAGAAACGACCCTGTTTCTCATTTTCGAAGGGGCCGAGCGACAAACCTGAGTTGCAAAAATCTTTCAAATATTATCCTTAGAGGGATAATCTTCATTTTATAGATGGCTAATTGATGAAAAGCTCCAGTCTATATATCCATCTATATCCGCATTCTTCATGTTTATTATTTTACGATACTTTTCTTGGCTCAGTTTATTCTTACAGCGAAAAAATAATAAAATTTAAAATTAAGTTTTTCATTATAAAGCAGGAAGATCTGCGATTTTGCAGGAGAAGGTCTACATGTTGACAACATTAACTCCCTGCAAATCACTATATTCATCCATCATTGCATTCATCACATTAATTCCCTGTGAATCACTGCATTCATCGCATTAACTCCCAGTGAGCCAGTCCATTTATCCAACATTGCATTCATCACATTAACACCCCGTGAATCCCATCATTCATCCTATTGGTGAAGTTTTGTAGCTTTTTTTAACCTCCGACCCTTTTTTTATAGTGAGTGTCACCCAGTTTCTGGCTGGAAAATGTGAACAGTAACTGCTTAATGGTGTCTAATTCTTTTCCATGACATTGCGCCTGGATTTCAGGAATGAGAGATGCTGTCTTCAGTAATCTTCAAACAAGATGATACTCTACTCCATGTTGCAAGTTCAGAAGAGGGAATCATTCCAATTACGTTTTTTTTGGTAAAGTCCGAGTGATATGTAGATTCTGTAGGAGCAAGTGCTTTCCCTTTTCCCTCTGCCATCAGTTGTAGTTTTCCTGGTAGATTTGTAGATGAGTGCCAATTAAATGCTTTTGTGTAGAATTGCTCTCTTAGCAGCGCTCACTTATAATATATTTATCATTGCAATAGAAAAGTGTAACTAATTAATGCAATTGAATAACTTAACCATAACATATTTGATTATGAATACTCAATTTCAGATGCTTTGATTTTTAATTAGAAAATGATTTTATGATGGAACATATGGTTCCTATTTTCATTTATAATGAGCGAAATTTAAACTTTCAAGAATCTACATTATATATTGATAAGGTGACAGAACATGAATGAGATGTTATCTTTTCGATCATGCGTATAGAATAATACGTATAGAATATGAATGTGTATAGAATAATTTTTAAATTTTCATGAATAAAACATTTATTTGTTCTTTGCGTATAGAATAATCCTCTCTTATTCTATTGTTTATAGTCTAACCTCTTTGTAATATTTTGCAGCTATCCATGCAAGAGCAGAAATTATTGCCGAGAGAGCTAAAAGTAAGTAAACCTATCACATTGTTTTTAGAATTAACCATCAATTTGGAATATTAATTTTCTTTCCGTTTAAAGTATTTGTTAATAGAACTCATTGTTTCCATTTGACTTTTTTTATATAGAAGCTGCAGAGCGGAAAATCAATGCCTCAAATGTAAGGAAATTTTTATTATCTATATTATTTGAACGTTTTTGTTACCTAACATTCTTAAATTTCACTTTTTAAAAAAAAAATATAATGAACTGTTCACTTCATTGCCTTATTGGATTTCGAACTATGCAAAGATCGCCAATTTATTAATTTATTCATAAATACTTCAGAAATATTTGCAAATCTCAACAAAAAAAATTAATGCTTAATTTAGACAGTATGTCGAAATTATTTATGGTGATTGTAATATGTCTTCAGAGTGAATATTGCTATTTCATAAAAAATTTTCATAAAATTAGACAAGATTTATAATAAATCATATCTGTAAATAATCTAGTGCGAATATATGTAAAAAATCAAATAGCATTTTGTAATGTAATTATTTTTCAAATTTAATTTCAAACTCGGAAACTGCTTGAACTTTCACGTTTTCACTTTCTTTTGGCTTTTCTACTCTTCATAGGTTCTAATTTATTAGCTTTAAATATGTAACGTTGAGCTTCTGAATCATGTGAAAATTTATTTCCTTATTTATTTATTATTTTTTGTTATAAATTATGTGGCTTTTTTAAATTTACACTTACATGTAGAGTGAATTCTCCTTGAATTATACAAAAATAACAGTGAATAAAAATTTATGATAGATGAGTAAAGTATTTTAAAATTCTAATCCTTTGACTATGGATTTTTAAAATATTTTTCCCTGAACTCGCATCGAAAACGAAGATACTAGCTTCTGCATGAAACGAGTCTGTTCAATTTTTTTCTGGCCTCAGGCACTTAGATAGGAAGGGCAAATACAGCCTCCCCAGCACCAATACAAAAAGTATTTTTAATGCTAATTCCTTTAAATTAATTTTAAAAGTTTAGTACGATGTATATGTCACATTAGCAGCCAAAGGATTAAAAACTGCATTTGTCTGTCTATTTGTACACTTTAAAAATATTCGCGTATTTTGAAGCTGGTAATTTCAAAAATTCAGTCTCCTAAAATATCCATCGCACGTTTCATCAATGGCTTAGCGAGGACAGTTGACAAAGATTGAAAATGTTTTCTTTCCTAATCCTCGTGAAAACTGCTGTCAGATTTCAGGAAAATAATAACTTTAAATTAACTCTTCGACATTGTTAGCTTTTGAAAGTATTGATTATTTTCAAAGTGTGATTTGATTATTTATTGTATTAATGTAAATTTATTGATGAATGTATTAGATATATTAATGTTTTTTTCTTGCAGTCTGCTGGCCCAAGTCGCCCTTCATAATGCTATGTTGAACTTAATTTGTGAAGAAAAATGATTCCTTCTTAAGATCTTGGTCATGTTTCCTTAAGCCAGCAATTTTATTACGCTTTCCCAAATACATATTTAGGGAAAGCGAATTAAAAATTGCACGGCATTTCATTTCAGTATTCATATCATGCATTTCATTGACAAACAGCGATATTTTCAAGGCCTCGAAGGAAGGAAGAATTATTGGGAATGGTAATCATGAAGATATTCATCTGCACACAGATATTGCAGTTAAATAATTCGCATCTTAACATACCCCTTCTGTGGCTGTTATATTTTTGTAATAATTCGAATGCTAAATTCACATAACATATAAGAATTATAAAATTAAGGAAATGTTTTTCATTGAATACTTTAATGTTTTGTCTTTGTAGATTTTCTTAAAAATATTGTTAATTAACATTTTAGTTCGAATGTATACCAATTAAATTTGTTTTCCTACAAATTATTCTCAAAATAAAAACTTAGATTCATATGCCTTCTTTTATTTGAAGACCTAATATACTTAATAAGCTAAATTGCTATTTGACTATTTCAATTTAAGATTAAATCGTCATTTATCTTTACGTTTCATCACAGTTAGTAAATTTACAATTCAAATAATATCTCAAATTTCAGAAATAACATGTAACTCTGTTTCGCATGTTGAGATATAACGTTTTTGTTTATAACATTTCCAGGAAAATAATGAATTGCCTAATAAACTATCATCACCAGAAAATATTATTTTTCTACCAGCACCAAAATTAGCTTTCAGAAAACTAAACTTTTTATTATAAAACAATTTATCGTTTTTATTTATCAAATATCTTAATACTTTTTTAGCTAAATTATAATTCTTTTCTGGTTAATGGTTAAATATGAGAGATAAGTTTTAGCGAATGATATATCAGGTCATGTTCTATTACCTGAGTATAAAAGCTGCTAATTAATTCTTGATACATAGTAATATTAATCAATTCATTTAAATCAGAAAAGAGTTTTGACACTTTTACATATTTCTAGATTATATTCTTTTAAACAAATAATGAATCAATATATTCAGATAGTGAAAAATTGATGTCATTTTCATGTTTTACAATTTCCATACCTAAAAACTTAATAGATTTATTATCATGCATTTCAAATTTTGGTTACAATTTCATGTTACATTTCCTTATTACATAAAATATCTAGATCAGCTACATACGTTCAAAAAAAAGGTAATTTTGATCAAAATTGTTAGAAGACAGTAGTATTGAACCATAAGTTTCGAATTCGTCTTTTATAGTCATATACCAACTTCAACCCGATTGGGATAAGTTATAAATATTATTTTTCAATTTACAAAGCATTTCCTCTTCAACTAATTTTTCATAACCACGTAGAGGCAATATAGACAGTTTCATTAAGATTACTATACAAATATGCAATTATTACAGTAAAGAACTTAACAAACAATTTTACTTTTGATGCAAGCGAAATTAATAATAGGAAAGATTGTATATTTACGACAGGAGAATATTATTCTGAATAATTCATAATATTTTATCGCTTTAAAACCAGCTGCAATAAGCCTTACTTAATATTTTATTTCTCTAACATTACCTATCTTTAAAAAAATACATTCATTTGCTTTTTATTAATTTTATTTTGGCAAGCTTGTCTATTTCCCAAACTTCGTTTTCACATACAGAATCCATTTCATTTTTCTTTGCCATTTTCTATTTCTTCAATGAGTACTATTCATTGTGTTTATATAATTATGTGGAATATTATGAGCGATATTAACTGAATTTTGTTTAAATTCGAGCCTTTACGACCGCATCAATGGGACTTGAGTTGCGTCGTCATTCTTCTGTTCAAACTCTGTCAATTAATTTTCACTCCTCATGTCGTCATTTGGCTGATGGGATGCGAGTGATACGAAATACTACTGCCACTTTCTACAGGTTCGACAAGAATTGCTAAATGAATCTCTCTTTCTCATAAATCTCATTTCTGTCTGAAGAGGTTTCGCACAATGAATCAACATTTCAAGATACCATTTGCAATTTCCAAAACAGTTACTGTCTTTAAAGATTCATTGAATTTTATTAATTTTCTCTTAATTTATAGTGTTTTTAATATCATAAATTCGATATCCGTCTTATTCTAAATTGAATCGTCTTTCCAGAACTTTGAATTCACTTCGAATTATTTTCCTAATATGAAAATAAGCCCAACAGCCAATTTTTTTTAATTAATATAATTTGGATTCTTACCTATACAGATTTTCAAAGGGGATGTTTTCTTTTCCTTTACATGGAGATACGTTATATACTTGAGTGCTACAATTATAAGTTCCTCCCAAAATTTTAATGGAAGGCCACTTTTATGCAACAATGATCTAGCTCTTTCTAGAAGAATGCATTTTGATCTTTTAGCATTATCGTTATTCTCACTTGTAGTGTCTTGATCCTGACCGATCAGATAAGAGTGTAGCGTAACAAGCAATTTCTTTGGTTACAGCCTTAAGTAACACAAAAGCAACTTGTTCTCATCTAGTTGATGTTATTTACAAAATTCTCAAACATTTGAAAATTAATCATGAAATAGTTCCTCTATCACTTCGGAGAATAAATACCATAAAATATGCTAACAGGCTGTTAGCTCAAACAGCTACTCCCGAGGTAGCTCCAGAAATTCACCGGCCTTTATCGGATGGACCGCAGCGATGAAGTCTGAATCACACGGAGCTTCACACAAAATCAGAAACACCTTAGCACATTGATGATTGCTGATTAAACTGCTCTCACTGCTCTATACTTCCTTTTCAAAAAATACTGCATTTTATTTCCGTCTAATCTCCGCCTCTCATTTTCTCATTGGTGCACTTGAGCTCCTTATTATCCAAAGCCGGTCAGGAATGCTTCCTCAACGGTAACCAGTCGATCGTGGGAATGTCTATTAACGATTCACCTTTGTAGCCGCCACTTCCCGAATACATGTTAATTATATTCAATCACCGCTAACACCGACTTATGTCCACCAGACTCCGACAGCGATTGCTGATGATTGATATGATTCCGTTCATGGAAAAAGATGCCACACCTGGAGGTTTTGACGTTCTTCTTCCTTGAAGATACGATGGATCTGTCCGAAACATACACTTTCTGGTTCTTTATCTGGATACAATTAATGACCAGAGATGACTCTACCTGCGAAGAAGGTAGTGTGTATGACTTATATTGTGTATGACTTTTCTGTACAGTACACTCTTCGTACCAGTTTTACCAATCATAAAACTGTCAATTAGTAGTCTTGTGTACAAAGTGGTTGTGTTACTGATAAGTATCATTTCTAGAAGAGGTTACAAAAAAACGTCATCTAAAAGTGTTAGATTTGGCGAAAGTTAACATGGTGTTTAAAACAATTATGAATATTTAATGACATTTTGTTTGATACCATCTGAATACTTTCCAGTTTGTTTTCTATGAAACATGCATGGCTTTTCGAAAATTTAATTAAAAATTTATGATAAAATCAATGACGAATGATATTTTTTCTTATGTAAATGCTGTATCCACTTCGAAACTATAATCTAGATTTTAGTAAAAGCATTCATTTACGTAAATGCAATAAACGAAAGAGTTTTGCTTTCATTAATTTTTGTTATGTTTCTTTAATCAAATAAGTTTGAACACTAAAATATATTTTTTTAAATATAGGCAATGAAAAAAAAAAGTTTGAAGTATAAATAAATGAGATTAATGGTATTGGAATGATTTATAAAGAGAAAATAGATGAAAAGGCAATTCTTTAAATGTCGTATAGTAGTAAGAAAAGCTTTACGTTAAGCCTACGTTATATACGTTAAAATATCAGCTTCACAGTAGAAGCGCCATTACAAATGTAAAATTTTCTGTTTATCATTCTAGATTTAATTTCAACGTTGTTGAATTTTTATTAAAAATCTACATGCTGATAAAGATAAATTAATTGTTCATTATATAACTTTTCATTTATATTAGATATTGTAAGTACACAGAGCATAACAATAGCACAAAAAGAAACAGCAAATTAAAACAGAAGTAAATTAATGTTTTTTGTGACTAATCATTTGCATCTGTTAAAATTTGAATATGTTTGCTGAAATCAAATTTCATTTTCTTTAAAATGCACTGTTTATTAAACCACAACTCAAATCTACTCTTGGAAATAAAACAAAATAAAATTATTATTTTTACATTATTATATGCATTTTATATTCTTGAGATTTTTTTTAAAGATTGCTCTTAAAGGTAAAATAAGTTATTGAAAATCATGATGAATGAACTTCTGGTAATACAGTCTTCAACAACATACATCCAAACTTTTAATGTAAGTTTTCACCGATTAACTATGCTTTTTTCCATATTTAAAAAAATGTAACTATTTCCTATCTCAGAAAAATTTAGAGCCATTTGAAACTTTCTAGGGGCCCTACTAATGCTGATCTCGAAGCCCATTTCGGCTTCCAATTCTTTATTTTATTTTTACTCAGCAGTTTTACGTAGAAAATTTTGAAAAACTGCAGTCGCAATTTGCTTTCTAAAAAGTGCATTTCAATATTTCACATATAAAAAAACTGCACACTTAAAATGCAAAATTGTCTTTGGTTTTTAATATATTTCTTAAAGTCAACTTTATTTAAAATGTTCTATAAAATATTGTAAAGGGGGGGGGCATTTTTAGAACTTCGATTCTGTTTCCTTTTTTTTATGCTTAGCAATTGTGATTTGTAATGTCTAATTAGAGATATAACAATGAATCGCGTGCGCCAATAAATGCCATTTTGTGTTTAGTGATATTTTTGTTTATAGGGAATTAGAAAAATTATTTTAGATGTTAAATTGTAGATAATTAAAACCACTGAACCACATAACAGATTTAGAATGGCGCGATTGCTCTTATAATTACTTGAAAGCTCGAGCGCCATAAACACCAACTGGATTCGTAAAAAAGAAGTGTATGGTAAAGAATGTCCGGTTTCTATTAAGTAATGGTGACTACTGTTTAAGATAGTTATATTTTTCATTACTATAGGACATAATGAAATTGGAGGCCAGTGAACCAAAGAACACTACACCTATAGTACAACAGCCTTTCCTACTATTTCACAATTCATCATTATAAGCATTATGAAATCTGGCAATAAATTTTTTCTCAAATTTAGAACAAAAGGAAGAAATTTTAGGAGTTTATTAGTTACTTTATATCATTTGATTCTTCATTTACGATGGATATTATTTTGAAATGAAATCTCTCTAATGTTACTAATATCAAAAATGATTTTGTTTAGTTTCTGGTTATAATTCGAGTGCCCAGTTTTTTTCTGCTTTACGAAAAACATGACTAAAATAAAAATTGGCACATAAAGGAGTAGAATATAAAAATGCACGAAATAGAATTCTAAAATAATGAAATTACTGAATCGTTCTTAGAAAAGGCTTTAGCTGAAGTTGACACAGTTTCTGACATTTCCAACTTCAATATATGAGCATTTCCGCTATAAGAAGAAAGAGAAAAATTAGTCCAGATAAAAATTATTTAGTATTCACCTCGCTCTAATTATGAATTCTCGGCACACGTCGCTTATTATCACGATAAACAAGGAGTATGAAATAAACTAGTCTGAGGGGACGTTCTTGCGTGTTAGAAAATGAGGTAAAACTCGGACCTTTATAAAACTGGTCTTTTTCTTATTTTTCAGGAAATTTTCAAAAGAAGAGAAAGTTTTCTTGCATATTTTTATTTGAATCAAGAAATAACAATATTGTTATAATTTACTTCATAATTGCAAGAAAGAAAGAAACCAATTCCTTATTTTAAGTGTCTGGCTTTGATGGAAATCGCAAGAAATCATGGCCATTGAGTAGGAAACACTATTTTCAAAATTTGGATAATTCTGATCGAAAAATTCTTACATAAATACAGAAAAAAATAATAAAGCAACAACAAAATTCTATTCTTTTTTTAAGTCATTTATTTTAGCCCTAGTCATCTAGAGCAACCAAGTTGCTAGAAAGTATTTTAGGCTTTCGCTCATTTCACTTGAAAAAAAAAGAAACGCTCAGTTGTAAAATTAAATTGGTTATAAATTTAATCAGGTAAGCTATAATATTGGTTCTATTCTGTGATTTCCATCCTATTCATATACAAATATTTTAAGTCTGCCTTAGTGAAGATGTTCCTTTATTTATTTTGAATTCAGCTGGTCAATCTAAACTATTTTTCATTCCATTGAGTTTTGTTCAAGATGATGTGTTTCCTTGTATTTTGCTTCGTTATGGCATAAAAAAAGAAATAAATTTAAAAACTATATTTGCTTTAGCACTGTTATTCATGTAGTAACTAGAATCATTTATTTAAATTATTTTCCTTTTTTTTAAAGTTTAATTATCATTTTTTCTCACATTCCCTGCCAAATAATACGTAATCGTGCAGAATCAAAATTTAACTAAAATCAACAATTTTAATGGTAATTATTATCTGAAAAAGTTAAAACTATTTATTGTCAATGAGAATGCCCAGTTGGCAAAATTTCAAAACTTTAATTCAGTATGAAATCAATGAAAAATCTATAGCTAAATTCTCTTTTTACAAACATAAACTGAATTTAAATCAAAGGATATAATAATAATAATATAATCTTATAATTAGAAAATTACAATACTCTGATGCTTCTGCTACAGTATAAACTAATTTTTAACTCATTTTGTAAAAAAAAAATTTCACCCTCTATCTTCAGTTGAAAAAATAGTTAAGAGCAAACTGGACTGTGATCTATCCTCAAATGTTTGAAGTTTGCGTTGCTTTGTTGCATTTCTGTTGAATCCTCTCTAAAATTTCCACTAGTGAAATGATGAAATTCATAGGAATTAATAATGTGAGGAAAATAAATTCATCAAAAAAGGTTTATTTGCAATTCAAAGGATTTTGAATGAATAAATAAATAAATGACCAGTAAAGTGTGCAAAAAAATACCCATAACACTCTCAGTAGCACCAACAATAGTTGTAAATATTTGTTATTTTTACGGAAATATTCCGCTAAACTCGACGAATTCGTTATAGTGAGTATATGGCAACAGGTCTCAATAACAAACGGCGTTTATAAACACGGTCACAAATTTATATCAAACGACAAGATAACCAAACACAGCCCAAACGTACACAACCAATAATTTTCATTATTTTTAGCAAACAGCAGAACTCAAGAAGACAACAATGATTCGCTATAGTAGGTGCATGATGACACAGT
>JAOUZG010043721.1:533962-589319 GCA_026289955.1 Argiope argentata
TATATATATATAGTTCTAATTTTCAATCGTGAATAAAAAATTTTTTATTCATCCACTCACGTTCAAGTAAATTTTTTAAAAGTTGTAGTGGATGACATTTGATAATATAGTTTTTTCAAATATTCATTACTTTTTTATTAATTAATTAAATACTAACTTTCTCGCCAAATATCTTCATTTCCCCACCCCCAAATAAATAAAGAATTCAGTTTGTTTTTTTCCCACGTTAATGAGGCTAGGTTTAACATGTTTTCGGCTAATTATTTCAAACGATTTTTATTTTCATAATGTTTGATGCATTTAAAATTAAACATTGTTAATTAATCGATTTTTCATATTCATTTTTAAGTACTTTCGAATTAAAATAATACAGAAAAAAATTAACAATTTTTAATCTGTATTGCGTTACCCCAATTGGTGTAGAAAATTCAACGCTTGTATAGTTTTTTGATCAATTTTTTATAGTTAGTGTAATTATCAGACCGGGATAGCCTGGTTGATAGGGCGTTGGATTCACATCCGTTAGGCTGCGAGTTCGAATCCTCCAGCCGAAGACTGTATGTGTGTGGTATACGCTAAATCTGTCATGGTCACAAAGTCCTCCATGTCGAGAGTAATACGATCTGTGGATGAATGAATGAAATGCATGAATGAAGTCAGCTCCGTAGAAAGGGTTTGTGACGTGTGCGAGCTTGAAGTCAGATTTTTACTTTTGGGTGCTCAGGGGTCCATGCGTCAGTAGCTACTGCACCCTTTTTTCCTTTGTAAAGCGGAACACAATAACAACAACAAGTTTAATTATTTAATAAAAATTAACTAAAAGAAAAAATTTCTTTGTTGACCTTAGTAAGAATTGACTTAATTCTTTTTATATTACTTCTTTTATATTCAAGTAGAAACCCCTGGAGCTTTTTAAAATAGATAATTTTACACAATGATACAAGCAAATGATTACTAACTCTATAAAATCTAAAAAATTTGCATGACTTGATGAAAAAAGTTAGCATAAAATTTTTAATCCACGTACATCTAATTTCGTAGTTTCAAAGTTAAGAAAGGAAGCTAGTGGAGAGAATTTATTTCTTTTAATATTTTTTAGATTGATCTATCGATGATTGAGGGAGGTCTAAGATGTATTTACCATTACCTATATACCACCTAAGCTTGTATGGCAGTGATTTTGAAGAGGCTGGTAAACTAGTTCAGTTGTGCCACACGTCTTTGGACAGCTATTCCAAATATCGATACATGTTGATCAGTTTTTAAATAGCGATGCAAGTTTATAAATTAAAATTATTTCCAAAATTCAGTTTATTTATTTAGGAAACTGCATCCAAAGTATCAAAATAATCAATATCGAAAAAAGTCAAAGAATATTTTTAGGAATTAGTTAGGCAATGTATATAATACCTAGCTGTAATGAGAGAAATTTTAAAAGTCAAATATACATAAAGAAGACGAAAACTGTTAATTAAATTCTCAAATAAATGTTCTCTTTTAAAGTTAATGCTGACCTAAACAGCATTAGTCGTTAAACTAATGTTGTTGTTTCAACTAATGTTTTGTTTTTAAACGGATTTCATTATTTGGAATCTTTATTACACGAGTAACACGACAGTTAAACCTCTACCATGCGCTCATAAGAGAATAAGCAAATAAAAAGCATTACATCTCTTCACCATACAAAATAAAATAAATATACTTGCATTAGCCATGTGCTGAGCATCAGCTTCAGCTAACTCTTCATCGACTTCAACATAAAATTCTCTTTCTTTATTTATAAGCATAGCAACTAAACTTTTAATTTCCCCCGTTAGGCCACTGATTAAGAATTCGTCTAGGTCTTGATTATATTCTGAAAGAATTACAATTTAAAATATACATACATGCATTATACAAGAAAAACTTCCACTGTAATAAAAAAAATAGTTCTAATGAGATTATTTACTGAGTAAGTAAGCGTGGTGTTCGCAACATTGTGGTAACCTGAGCGAAGTTAGATCGCAGAATGCATTAAGAAGGTACAGAGAGTTTTCAGACTTTTCGTTTAGTTAAAACAATTTATGTGAAGTCAAGATTAATCGGAGACACTCCATACTATACTAGGACAATGTCTAGGACTTTGTCTGCGTCAAGCGCGAAGCTCCTATAGTTTCTGAAAGTGATGTTACATTACAGGGCAGACTCATATGTTGTCGGAAGCAACATTCTTACCACAAGTTGTTTGTGATCCGAAGTCGCTTTGCTTTAGGACATCGCTTTGTTTTAGAACAGACTGCAAAATGTAATGCAATGCCGATTAAATAATTTTTTTTAAACCCATCTCCCATGGATTGCATGGAGTCTAGTTCCAACGACATTCGAATCTTCAGGCGAGCCACGCGTTCCCACGTTTTACGCCTCTTGAGGTTTCTTGGGGTCATTTAATGCTTGGTCACTTTACCGACAATTGCGTCCACAGGAAGGTTGTTAACAGTTGGATAAAAGGGATTGTAAAGATTCTTTCCCTAGCTAAGAAACACCGGTTTGTTGTAACATCCGGTCAGCTGTAAGGTGAACTGTATTACCTTTGTAACTGTAACACTTTGCAATTACTCCAGACTGCCAGATGGGGGATTCTCACCCCTTAATGGGATCATTTGGACTTTGAGTCGAGTCCAGATAATGAACCATACTTGTGTTTTTCGTCCATCCAAGGAAATAAATATATATTAAAAGGGAGAGTGTCAAACCCTTCAGATGTAAATCTTTCTTCGTTTTGAAGTGTCAGCTACGAGGGTGGATCATTAACGGTCAACTGGAGAAACAGGGGATATTTCTGAATTACTAACCGGGATCTCAAGTGCGCCCAGAGGTGGATTTTGACAACATGAGACCACAGGCAGTAAATTACTTTGAGGCCCTCTTCTAGATAAATTCTATTTATTAAAAAAAAAAAGTGAAATGAGTTAAATTTATTTTAACTTTTTATTTTAACTTTGTGCTTACTTTTCAGCAATATCTACATTATATGTATACATCAAACTTATTTAAGAATAGTAGACACAATGACTGATTTAACATGCACTTGTAGTCCATACTTGTCAGAGCATAGAATCGCGTTTCAAACTCAAGATTCCCCAATCACCAATACCCTATAAAACAAAAGGAATTTTCATAAAAAGTACATTATTTCAAACAAGTTTCTTAAGAAATTTAGAAGGGGGGATTGCGAAATGAATCTGTTGATTCAATTCAATAATTTTTTTAAAAAATTATTCTTTTTTCTTTAGTTAAAGTTTTTAAAAGAGCCGCCCATTTTTTTCTCTCCAAAATTGCTGATGCCCAATAAGACTACCAGAGACTGATTAAGGCAGGGGCATACGGGGCAGTTGCCCCGGGCCCCCACATTAAAGGGAACCCCAAATCGAATAGAAAGTTTAAGTTCCATTGTTTGACGAACTTTTTTAAACATTTATTTAAAAAAAAAACAAAAAAAGATTGAGGGGACCCCAAAGAAATTTTTGCTCCGGGCTCCAATTAGGCTAAGTCGGACCCTGATGACCACTACTTTTACCATGAAATCCAAAAAATGATTCATTGTTACGCTGCGAAAAGAACTCAATCAGTGCATGTGTTTTAATCTTTCTTTTCAAATAAAAATTGAACAAATAATCTTTCCAAAATCTTTCCAAATAAAAATTTAACAAATAGTTGAGCATGCCACTTTTTCAGATTAGATTTTTTAAAATTTGGAAATAAATTCTAAAATCATTACTTTTTTTTACCATGCTTATTTATTGCATATATATGATTGTAGATATTATATTGATAACAAACAAACTCAAATGACCAAAATTAATCCAAAAAAAATACAGAGGGCACCGCTTAATATGATAGAGTTTAATTCTACAATCCACTTTAAGTTATTTGGCACAGAACCGACATATTCACATGTATTCAAAAATATTCGCTTAATATTATCACTTTATTGCTTAAAGTTTTCAGTTTTGAAGTAAAGAATTGACCGATATTTCACTTTCATACAACGTTAGCGATGGGCCTTTAGAACATTAAAGACAAAATTGAAACTCTTGAAAATCATGAACGCTTGTGTCAACACAACGCTAAAATGAAATTTCAAATTTCACAATTCTTCTTCATAAAATTTTGAAATATCACTATCTTTTTGTGAATTAGATTTAGCATTAAATCTTGATTCTGACGGTGAATATGTTGAAGAAAATTTGAAATTATTCAAGCTCTTGATATTTTGAAACGTAGTTTGCAGCATAGTTAAAATTTTTGAAGGAAAAAAAAGCAGTTCAAGTACGAACAATATACATGTAGGATATCCCACAGAGATATTTTATTTAACCATCATCTGCATTCATTTTGTTTTATCAACACTCGATGGTAGACTAAATCAAAGCGAGAATTGTAAAAGGTTAGATCATTTCCCAGAGGACGATACTTTTAATTAGTACAACATTCCAGAACAACAACACCTATAGAGCTTTTGAATAACTGCCTCAATTAATATTGAGGCAAAGACCCCACTAACATCCGTGAAAGAAAGACGTCTGTCTACATGCTTTAGCGGTTCCCGCTCGCAAAGCTATGCGGCTACGCGGTAATATGTTTTCAGTCATTATGTTTTCCTACTTTTAACGTCATCCTAGAGGAAATAATCTAACTTTCTGTTTATTTAATATCTCCCTGTTTTAATTTTTTTAATATTTCCCAGTAAATACTCCCCCTGTAAATATTCCCCTTTAACTCTAAATAAATTCTTTTATTTTTTTAACGAAGTCTCTTCATCCTTCGTTTACATTATTTTAATCTTGGTTTAGAAACTAACCCGTAAATATTTTTTAAAAAAAAACTCTAGACATCACGCCACTAAAACCCCGCTATCTGAAGGGTCTAACGTTTTTAGAAGATTTGGTTAGCCTCCCACATACATAAATGAACTGTTAAGGAATAATTTTCGACAAGTAACAGTTCATCATATTTCATTGCTATTTTTTAAAAATAAATTATAGATTGTTCCGAGTTGTTTATTAATTTCCTTTCATTTAATAGAAATATAGTAGTGGATTTTGCCCTTTTTGGTTAATGTTATCGGTTAATGCTATCAAAATTCTTAAGTCTCAAAACGATCACATTAAACTATAGCTACTGTATTACAAACAATTTTTGGATAATTAAATCATTATGAAAGCAATGAAATTGAAATTTAGAATGTTAAAACTCGATTTAATACATGGTGCCCACTCTAATTCTAATCCATAAGCTAATTTCCATACAGTTAGAGGTAAGCATTTATGGTTTAATAAATTACTAAATAATTAGAATTCTGATTAATTATTAACTGAGTATTTTCATTTGGAAAAATAATCGAAATGAAATTAATTATCATTAAAAATTATATTTTATGTTGTTTTAGTTAATAAATATACTACTATTCAGAAAATTTTAAGTACAAATTTTTATACAATTTATCGGTCTTATTACTAAATTTTAAAAAAAACTTCAATCGTCATGCGGCTTTAATTGACAAAGTAATGAAATTTTGAATATTTCTAATTTAGCCCATCGAAGAAGATCTACCAAGAAACACACAGGTTGGCGTAAAATGATGAAACATAAAAGCTTCGTAACTAGGTCAACTTTGGCCTCAGAGAAACAGAATTTACTTTATTTAAAAAGTTTGTGTACTAAGTATCTTAATTGATATAAATATTGTGACGACCGTATACAATTTTTTAATAGTACATTCGCTGATTCAAATAATTCATTCCTTACGGCCTTTAGTGTAATTTTTCAAATGAAAAAAAAATGCATTTATCACGAACATAAAAAAAAAGTTTATTGAACCGTGATTACAGGATTTAATGTCCCGTATAATACCTAAAACTACGATTGTTTCTTAGGTTGACTCTAAACACAAAAAAGAAATTGCATACTTACTTTCTTTAAATACTGTTTTAACATAGCGCAAATCCTGGAATATGAATATTAAGAGATATTAGTAAAAATACTTTTACAGATAATCAAGAATTTCATGACTATATAATATTCAGTTTGGGATAATTTGCTTATCGAGGAATTAAACAGAACGAAATCAAGATAGAAGCAAAACTTAAATCGAGATGAATTGCATTTTGATTAGAAACTGATTTTTAAACAGGAATAACATTATTTATGAAAATAATAATTATTTTATCACTTAACATTATTTAAGTAAATTAAGTTGTTATATTTATGTACATTGCATCTGCTATTTCTTACCATACTTTCCAATGAAATCAGAAGTTCAATTATGCATTTTTCATCTGTCCTTAGCCCCTAAAAATACATACAGAAAACATGTTAGATATTCAATCTATAACAACCATATAATTTACAAATCAATAAATATAATTAATTATTTTACAAGACGGGAAGTAACTTAAGAATTTTTATTGTATTCAACAGGAAATGCATTCATGAATCATTCAGTTTAAAAATTTATATTATTAGGTAATTCAGGAATAATTAATATTTTTTTTAATCGTTAACAAAACATTGTTATGAAGTTTTCTACAGATATTTCTGAAGACTAGTTTTCTTGCGTAACTTCTATGAAGATACATAAGTGTAATGCGACCAGTCTTGCTTCAAATCTAAACTTGTGGTGGTTAAAATTATGTTTAAAAAAAGAAACCATAGCTGATATGTTATCTGTCCTCCTTAAGCTTACGAAACAATTTTTGATTTCAGGCTTCAGGTTTCGTTTAAGGTTATACGGGCAGTGTAGGTAATTGGGATATCTTAGTTTAAACAATGAAATCATTTGCATAAAAATTTATTTCCATATACAGAAAAAAATAGTAATAGTAAAATTATATAATTTCATTATTTTTCTGAACTGAATTCATTAATTTTTATTTGAAATTATTCAAATGCTAAAGAAAGAATTCTTCAATCTCAAATGCCAACAAAAATGCTATAAAAAACAATACTAAAGACCATTTGAAACCAGTAAAAAACATGATAAATGACAAAATAAGGTTTTAAAAAAAATTTCGAAAGAGCAACAGTTTATAGGTGTTACTGCTATTAGTGACCTTATATCTTATTTTTACTTAAGTTTTTTCAGTTGCTTTTCAATCAATTCGTATTGTTTTATTTACTTTGCAATTCTATTGATCAGCTAGTTTTTTTCCAGTAACAGAATTATTTTTATCTGGAAACAATTTTTTCAGAGTAAGTCTGTCTTCCTGCCTGTTCCTGTTAATGGAAGTATTTCAGGATTTTGATATTAACATATGGTAACAGCTTAGTGACATTCTCCAATTTTTCAACATCAAAAGTAGAATACTTTATACTTTGCTTATTTTGTACGCAAGTTCTTTCTACTTGTTTGAGCCAAAATTTCATACGCTTCCAGACTAATGAAATGTAACAGAGCAATATTAAATAAAGTAGTCATAATTCAGTATCTCGTCACTTACAGAGAAAAATGTCATATATTAGAATTAAATTTGGTTGGAATGACCCAGCCGATATTCCTTTATATCGCCATCAGATGTCAAGTCGTCAGCACCAATAAACAACATGTAATTGGCAGCTTGGCTTCCCTTGGCGATATGAAGATATACTGGCTAGTGAATTTCGACCATATTTAAATTTTGATGTGTGAACTTTTGCATTGTCAATGAAATTTCTATGGAATATAGCTAGGCTGAAACTGACTTCCATTTAAGAAATATTAACACTAGAGAGGAGACGAAACAAATAATTGAAAGCACTTTAAAATCATTCGCATTTTAATACCTCTTAAAGGATGTCATTAACAAACTTGTAACAAGACAAAAAATAATTTTTGTTTTAAATCAATATTATTTTATACTAGATGATTAAATATTTATTATCGTTTCAGGGATTAGTAGTTACCAATTTGGCTTCAAAACTTACTATGTTAATTGCTGCAAACTGCATGCCCTTCAATGATGACTCGCAGATTATAGACAACAAAAGAATTATACAAAAATTATTTCATACTACAACTTCTGACAGTGTATTTTATTTTTCGTTTGATATTTAAAAGAATACAAAGATAGGGGTTTTACCTTGATTGCAAAGTAAAAGCTGTCCACTATGTATTCTGCAAGAGGTGTTAAAAGTGCCAGGCAAACATCTTCAAAATGACCTCCCAATTCTGATTTAATGTCCTCTTCTAAAACCTAAATTTGTATGTTGAAGAAATATCGCTTTTGTACCATAATATTAATTTAAAGAAGTGTGTAAATATAATGGTTTTAATACTAATAAATAGTAATAGTAATTCAAATTAATATTATTTAATTTGTTTAAGAGTACTAAAAACTTATTCTACATGTAAAAAAGCAGAACGACAGTCATAGTTTGTAGATTGGGTTTTACATTTTTATCCTGTAGATCTAAGTTGTTTTTTAATTTACTTTCTTTTATATTAAATGTATAAACTTTATCAACCACTGATACAAATTAAGGAAGAAACAACACTTAATAATTTTTTGTGTGGGAAAAAAGAAGGGTACATGCTAAAATAATTGTTTTTGTGGATACTATTGACCTTAAAAGTGGAGGTTTCACTCGTTTTTATAGTTTCTGTTAAGAAAAATTCTATTTCATTGAAATAGTTATTTTCATCTTTTTTGAAATGCCTAGAGGAAAACCTTTAACCTTTTGTTTATTGAATTATTTTATCAATTTTTCAACTTTATTTTTGCACCAGTAGTTAAGTTTCCTTGCAGAATACTCCCAGGGAATGAAAGAACCTTCTTTTAATTATTGGATCTATCTTAGTTATTTTAATTAATAATCAAATATTTTAATTTCTACTTTGTTTATATTAACTGCTTGCTATCTGGGCTATATCATGTGAGTTTTTTTAATACATTCAGAAAAAATAGACATATTACGAGCATATAAGCTAGATTTAAATGGTACTTTTAAGTACCATCAATAAATAAAGAGTTAAATGAGTGTCAAAAGACTTACAAAATTTGCCATGCCACCAACAAAAATTGTAGCAAATTTGTGAAAGAGATTGCACACCAGTCTAAATACTACTTCGAGCTTAGTAAGAAATTTTATTAGACAGAGGACTAAAAAGAAGATTGGCAAACCTAAAAAACTAATACAACACGATCAAAGAAAAATAATGCAAGATCTAAAACGGATTGAAGTGTAGTCAAAACTCAAAATAGTGCAAGTATATTACACGTTTCAAGAAGAAATGTTTACAATTTATATATATATATATATATATATATATATATAGCCTTTAAAATCCAGAACTTTTCCCTTAACTTCACCAACGTATAGGATACAATAGAATGAAAGACTCTTTTATGAAATTCCCAGAAAAATAATTCTGTTGCCTTTGGGGTGAATACAACAGTTTTTTTTTCATAGGTCAATACATGGTTTTCCCTAGTATTCCTGTAATTCGAAGAACACCATTGTTATCAAGAAAGGGATTAAAACATAACAATTTAGAGTCTCTTAGAAGAGGTTTGCTATTTTCCAAACACGTAATTTCTCTAGAGTAACCATCGTTTTGTACTATTCTCACACAAAATATTTCTGAGTTGAAGAGTTCTTCTGAGGTAAGAGGATACTTTTCAACGTTTTTCTTTTAAAGCGCGTTTGTTAAACTCAGTATGCAAGAAGCAATCAAAGCAATTTAAACAAGCTGTTAAATTTTTCGGGATCTAGGACTTTTTTCTTGAACAATAGCTGTGCTAACTATAATGCCGGATTTAAATTCAGATGCAACTTTTGTTTCTATCGAATCATGTTCAAATCATCTTCATTTGGTTCAAAGGTTTTCCACGTCCCTGAATCATAGCCACCTTACAACTGAGGTCTGTAATTTGTCGAATTTCTATGGCACGATTTGAAACAAATGGTTTATATTTAAACGTTGAACCCTTTGTCCAGTACAATCGTCGTGTCACTCCACAAAACAACTTTTTCAAGGTCTTTGAAAATTCCTTTGAGATATTTTGCTATTCTTGAAGCGATTATAGTATCCATTAACTTAGGCCGAGAAAGAGTCATTTTTCATTTTTTATTGGTGCTATTAGAGATTTTGAAATTACGAAACTAGTCTGAAAAGTGTTTTTGAAGGTTTCATAACTTAAGAATGTCACAGCTCCAGAAGAATTTAAGTAATCATCGGAAAATACTTATAACTCTTTATCTTCCCTATTTATTATGTATGTGCCGGAAAAATAATCTCACGGGATTTTTAAATTTTGCAAATCTTAATTTATAACTTTCGAACTTTCTTTTAATTGTCGGAAAAATACTTCATCCCATCCAAATTGTCATAATTCTTGCAAAAGGCATTTTGTTCGAATCAGCAACGGAGATATAAATCTGGAAGGATCAAATAATTTTGATGCAGTATGAAGCGCATTTCTTTTTATGCATTCATAGCCATTCAAATTTGAGAACAAGATCTCAATTCTAGTTCCAGTGTATCTTCGATTTGTTCCAAACAAATCCTAACACTTTTAGCTGAGAATCAGCATCTTCATTAATTTCAATCATGGTATTAGTTTCACAATAAATATTTTAATTCTTCAGAATTAATGTCGAATTTTCTCATGTTCATGTTCGCGTCTTTGAAGATCGATACAGCTTCGGAAGACAATTTTAATGCATCTTGTACAGTAGAACATTGATAAAAGAAATAGTCAACATACAAGGATTCATTCAACATCTCATATGCAAGAGGATATTTATTCTTGTAAATTTTTTAGATGTTTTTAATAGTTGCAGCCAAAACGAAAGGTGAGCGAATAATACCAGTTACACCAAATGTCTATTAGAACCATACATTATTACTGGTTGAAATTTGTTACTTTTTTTTCATAATGCAAGAAACAAATAGTTCTCCATCCAATTCTGAAATTTCTATTTGTAAAAATACTCGATCGATATTTCCACAAAATCTAACCCCCCCCCAAGGGGAGCTCCTCGCAATTGAGGATGAGATGTTTCCGACATGGTGGTTGGAACTCACCAACCTGGCTGGTACACTAAGAGGTGGGGGTGGCTTCTCCCATCGATGAAGGGACGTATTTCCTACGGGAAGGCCTGTATCGTGTCCGGTGATGGCCCCCAAGACTCAATCACAGTTCCCACCATTGCCTTTGTGGCGGGTCGGAGAGCCTGGTATGACTTTCTTCGAAATCTAACCTTAAATTCTCTAAATTTTATTATAACATCAATAAGGTTAAGATTTCAATTTTCTCCAGAAAGACGGCATTCATTCAGACTAATATTATTACCTTGCTGATGTTATGTTGACATCATAAACCAGAGCCTAACTAAGGCAGTTGATCCCGGCCCCCACATCAGAGGGGGCTCCAAATCGAATAGAAAGTTTATTTTACGTTTCCTTCTTTAATGAACTTTTTTTAAAAATAAAATATCAGTACAGTGTAAAATTCTTCAGTTTTATGTTAGCTTTTTCATTAATTTATGGTATGAACACAAAAAAAATCCATATTTCGTAAATCAATGGCTTTCTAGGTCGGAATTCAGCCAAATTTTCGCAATTACGATGGACAAATTTCGCCAATTAAAAGCCTGTAATTTTGCATATCACAAAATTCTATATGTTTATAAAAATACGGGCTTCTGATTCTCTTAATTGGGTCATCATAATTGAGAAATTTTAGCTGAATTCCGCGCTAATATCAGCGAGAATATGAATTTTTCGCAGCTAGATGAGAAAGTTAATAATCAGAAAACTGCATTTCGGAAACTTTTTTAAAGCACAAACTGCAGCGATGTGATTTTTAACTAAGTCATCTTAATCGCAACTGCGAAACATCGCTCTATTAGATTTTCGCAACTATGAGAAATCACAATAATCAATTATAAGTTGTATTTTCTGAAAATTCTTTCACAATGTCAAATATTCTTTTGATTAATTAATTTCAATTGCTAGATCTGGATCCCTTCCCAAATAGCTATTTTAGGCTCTAATAAATTTTCTAGTTATATATCTATAATAAGATGAACAATTTAACTACTTCCATAAAGCTCGGTTCTTCAATACATAAGTAGTAAAGCAAAAAGGGACCCCGAAGTTTTTGCTCGGGCCCCAATTAGGCTAAGTCGAACCCTGTCATAAACAATTCTAATTTTTGTGCTGAAAGAAGTTTCTCTGAAAATCTCTCTCTGCGGCATTATATATCTAAAAAAACACTCATCCTAACTCAAGTGAATTATACCCTCGTTAAGATATTCTAACTGCATTATATCTCTCAAACATCGCTTGATCTTTATTAAATCTTTTATCTGAAGTAATAAATCTCTTTTCCGCAACTTCAAATTTAATACTTAACTTTCTCTTAATGCCATATGTTTTCCATTGCAACGGTGCTTCATATCATCCATTCTTCATTTTTTTCTTTTTCGAAATTACATAAATTACCCCAGGATTTATTTCCCGCTATGTCATCGAGTAGGAAAGAATCAACCCCCATAATCACTTTAGAACATTTTCTACTACAGTCCAAGGTACAGAAAACACGGAAGAATGTATTCCTTTTTGGTAGTCTGGCAATTGACCTATCAACGCATCACCGAAAAGTTTCAGCTGCGTAAAAAAGTTTTTGTATTTTTCTTTTTTCTCCCCTTAGAACATTACACATGAAGTCAGCACCGAGAAGGATCTGGAAAGGACTGGAATTTTCGAGTGAGTCAGACATCTCGCAGGTGGTTGGAATTACATTATTTAGTCTGCGATCAATGTTCGAATATATGCCCAAGCCAATTATTTCGTCTATCCAAATCTCAATGTTTATGGCTGGAAAAGGGGGAAATCTGTTGCTTATTTTTAGAAGTACAACGTCGAAGAAGTTCTTTAGAAGTATTTTCTCGATGGGGTTTGTGTTCCGTGAAAGTATAAATTAAAAGTTGCTCTTGATGTATTGGTTTCAAATTTAAAGATTGTTTTAGATAACTACGAGGTTCATTTGTGACCCTGAATCAAATAAAAGTCTAGCCATGACTTTGTTCGAACCATTTTCTTCCTGGACGTAGCTGCTCGAAGCGAAGTCGCGTAATTGATGGTGTTATTTATCCTCAGCCTTTAAAAAGGAGCAACTTCCTTCCTATCGTGGGTTTTGGTTTCAGAAGCGCCGCTTTCGATTTTCGTTTTCGGGTAAAACAAGGAGTTGTGCTGCAAACTATGGCACGTTTCACACGGTGGAATGTTAACTTTACATTAGGAAATTAGATATCTACAAGCCTATACCGATAGCAGCTACAATCTTTAAAATTTATAACATTTTTGCTCATTCGAAAAAAATTTGCATTTTAATGCAGAGTACTTATCAGAGTTATAAAAAATAAACACATTTTTAATAACAATATTTAAAGCGGCAGATGAAGGCAACCTATTTTTAAATTTATGCTGTTCATGATAAGAGGGATTTCTTGCATTTTCAAGAACTTTTTAAGAATATACAGTTATAATATTTGCGGATGAACGAGATTCAATTTCAAATTTTATAAATTTGATTAATTCGCTAACAATTGATTAATTCTTCAATCTTAGAAGAATCTCTCTTACGATGGGACGGTACGACATAATCTTGGAGCAATTACCTAAATAAAATTGGTATAAGTAAGTAACCATAATTTCCGGACTCGGTTCAAATTGAGTTTAAATTTCTTATACTAATTCCATTCTCGCCTTGCAATTTTCGTAATGCCTTGAGATTGAAACAAGATTTTTCGTGTTCAGTTTCTAATAGTTGATTTATGAAATGACTAATCAAATGGTCTCGCCTCCCATATCTGTACTTTAACAGAGCTAAACATGATTTGTAATTTTCTTCCATTAGAGAAAAACCAAAAATAATTTTGTAAGAATTTATCAATATTACTTGCTGAATCATAAGAATCAGTTGCATTACTTAAACTATTTAGGAATTCTAGAAAAGTACTATCATCTCCAATAAATATGGAAATTCTTAGTTTTAGCAAATTAATGCAAGTTGCAGGATAGTTACTTCTTACTTTAGAACGATTAGCAGCAAGAAACGCAACAATTACTTTTAATTTTGAACTTAGCTTCATTTATTTGCTCTTCATGTTCAAGAAAGCTTTGAATTTCTGTTTGAAATGATGCCTTATCAGAAATTTAATCTTCAATTTCCCTATTAAGGCTTTTAAGATCTAATTATTTTCCATCTAAACTTAATGTTCAGTCTTTAACTTATCAAGAGTTTCCATTCATACGCATAAAATGAAGTTTATAGTACCTTTTTAAATGTCCAACGACGAGTTATACTAGATAAATGCAAAATTTCAAGAGTACCTCGATGTTTCACAAATTCAAGGCATAAATATAATTTTCATCCGCTATAATAATCCCATATAAAAAAAGTAATTGACTTGTATTTTTTGTTTCAAGTTTCAGATGCACTTATTCGGTATAGGCCTTTTTAAAGTTCCTTAATAAATTGTTCTAAGAAATTTAGTATTTTTCATTTATCTATAAGATGTTTGCGTTTTTATACCTTTTCATAAAGTGTAATTTATCCAGATACTTAAATCAAATTGAAATTTTATAATTAAAATGCATGATTTTGTTTTTGATTTCAATAAGTTGGTTAAACAGTAACAAAAAATATATACACGATAAATATTTCACTTTAATTATTTGGGAAAATAATATTTTTAAATATTACGTAAAAGTTTGAAAGTAGAGTATAAAAATTTTGAATGCATATTTGTAAATAGTCCAAAGTAAAAGAATAATATAGGAGAAAAAAAATTAGACATTGCATTTCGTAAATTGCATGTTCAAGACTTGATTTTAAACGTTTTCTCTTTCAAAAAGTAACTAACTAGAGCTATAGAAATGTGAAAACTATTTACTTAATTCAATTATTTAGTCTGTTAATTTTCTACATTTTGCTGCACTGACAATTTTTATTTTGAGAGTGAAAAAAATTTTCCATAATTTTTGTAATCAACAATAAGTATTTAAAGGGCCGATCAAATTGCTTTAAATGCTACCATAAAAATTATGTTCCAAAACAAACTTACCCTTCCGTAAATGGTTTTATATTTCTTTTTAATAATCTGCCTTTGAGAATTGCTGTGGCCAGTAAGAATATCAATTATAACTTTTTCATCTGTCCCTGAAATAAAAAGTTTTAAGGGTTGTTTTTTTCTATCGTCGAAATTTTATGTATGGCTGTATCAAATTGAGGATAAAAGTCATTAAATTTCAAAATGTCTCATATTAAGGTATCTGTAATCGAAGAGGTTTGACTGAATACTGCTGAAGGATTCTACTGATATTTCTATCATTGATAGTTCCGCCTTCATTTTTTCGCAAAATTTTCTCATCTCGCATTTTCCAAGTTATTTTATCCCTTAATTCTTTTTGCCATTCCATTTCGTTAATCATACCTTGCGCTTTGCCCAAATTTAAAATCTCTGAGTCAAGTTTCTTTGGTTAATCATCTTTGTCTAATAATTTTGCTAATAATTTTTCCATTATGTCTTAAGATCTTTAATCCGTTTTATTTATTTCTAGCTCAAGTAGTTAAAAACGTTCAGTTTCCGCCTTTCAGACGAAATTCTAACTTTTTTTAAGGATTCCAGATCTATTTTAGATAATTCGCATCTAAAGGAACCTCCGGCCGAATTGGGGGTTTACCGGGTTTCGGCACCAAAAATTATTAGACTTCAATTCAAGTTCGCATTCATAGTTTCAGTTATCAAATAAATCATTCAAAAAGCTCTTCCCTCTCACAAAGGAATTGGAGGCAGCAAGTGCATTTTACGCATTTCATTCAGCTTGCATATTTATGCATGAGCAAAGCCCACAAAGAAGAAAGCAACACTACTTGACATCAGACTATACAGGACAAAACTTATCCAATATAAATAAACCCAGATGGGGACACAGACTTCAAGACTGTAAATGAAGTTTTAAAAGTGCCCACTGATTTGCTTTGCTAAGTTTGTAGTGCTGCACTGTGTATACGCTGATCTGACCTTTAGACACCATATTTCTAGAAATGCCAAAAAACTAGATTTTTATTTTATTGGCTCTATCTAGTGGGTTTCCTATAATTTAATCTCTGTCAGTGTCTGTGAAATCTGCCATTTTACGATTTTGACAAAAATGCAAGACGTATACAATTTCATTAACGGTTTCTCACACTAAAACGATATATTCTTTTTATATTAAAAATACCTTAATGCTTACAAAGCGTATTCTTAAACGTCGCTTTTATCCACAGACGTTTCCATTATTCTGATAACAACGTGCATATTATATATGTAATATGTAATTTGGATTTTTTTTAAATGTTGCAACGGAAAACCAAATAAAATTAATTATTTAAGAGTTTTTAGCTAAAGTTATTTGCCTCTCTCTGCCATAAACTGAAGAAATTAACAAGATTTTAAAAATGCTCAACGTCAGAAGATATTTCTGTTTCAAATGAAATCTCAAATATTAAGTTGATGATTAAAATATGATTGAATTGATAATAAATACTTATATATATATTTTTCAACTTTCTTTATGATTTTTTTAGAAAAATGAAATTTTGATAGGAATAATTTTAATGCAAGTTGTAAGCTCTACCTGCAAAGATAAAAAGTATTGCAGTGAATTGCCAGTTTGGTTTTTCGTTAACTTTTTTCTTTCACATATATAAAAAAAAGTCATATTTTGAATACAATTTTTTAAAAATACAACAGTTATAAAATTATAAATTATTATGCAGGCAAGAACGGCAACAAAGAGAATAAGATAAATTAAAAGTTTCAGATAGAGGCTGGTAGAAATTCCATTAAAATGCGATCCGTTATAGAAAACTTTCTATTAAATATGCTTTAATCTTTCAAGGATTCATTTATTTTATTTCGAAGACTTACCTTTCTTACAAAAATTTAAAACATGTCAAATTTTTACTTATTAATCTTGTATATTCTAATTATTAATTGTTCTAATGAATTAGAATATAATATTAATAAAGTTGCAAATATAAAATAAGAAATTAATACTAAAAACTATAAAAATGCTAAACATTTTATTTTCACATTTGATTTATATAGCTTTCCCGTCTCCTAAAATTTCATTACTTCTATCGTAATTTATAAAGAGAGTCAAATGTTGTTTCATAATGTATGACTAACAAAAATCAAACATTGTGAAATTTCAAAAACTTGAAAGCAAAGTGTTATTTTTTATAGAATAAAATATCACTCCTCACCAATTCCTCGCATTGCTTTTCTTAAACGGCTAACGACATTTTCTACGTTAAACTCAGTTGCTGGCAAAATAGTCCCCTGTAAAAAAATTGATAGGAATAAAAATGTGCACTTAAAATTCGAATTTCACTGAATCTCATTTTGAAAATATTAAGTTCTTTTAAAACACGATAGTGCAAATTATTTATCATCTTTATCGATAATACAAATTGATAAAAATAAATAAATCGACGTCTAAATTGGTTGTAGATGTAAAAACTCAATGAATAGTTAATAACAGCATTATCTTCCATTTCGATGAAAACTAGTTAAGATAAGAGAAATAATGATTAACACATTAAAAGTATAAGGGAAGCCTGCTTATAAATTCATTTTATTAACTTGTTTGAGCGAAGCTATGCAATAAGTGCATATATGGTCGGCCATCTGGTGTCCCAACATGATTAAGAACTAAAATAATGTTCTGAAAGGTTATAGCAAGATGGAACGAGTACAAATTTAACTGGAAAAATCGATGGATTTTGAAATATACGAAGTTTACAAATATATTACAGTTTAGTGCAAGTGTGCAACTTATTGTAAGCATAAAGTACGGCCATTCACCTCACCTACTAAAGTAAATTGCATATATTACTTTGATAATACATACTTTAAAATGTTTAATATTGTTAAATTTAATTATGTCCATACCAAGGAAGTATCCCTTTGGGTGCCAAGACTCGGTTTCAAAAAAGAAAATAAGCAGGAAAGAAAAAAAGAAAAGTTATAATTTAAAAAGTCACGTGTAGATCTGTTTTCTTGTCTACAAAGTAAATTTTGCAATAAAATTGCTTCGACTTCAAAAGTAAGAATTCAAGCTTCAACTAGCAAAGAAATTTCAGTACAAACTACACTATCTTCCAATTAAAGTGCAGAAACTATGAAATTTTTTGAATAACTGTATTTTTATGCAATTACGATTAAATCAGAAAGCATTGCCAATAACATCTGCCATCAAGTACATATAGGTGATTTAGGTTTACGACCAAGCATAAGTTTCTTATGTTTTATGTTTAAAAAAAAAGACCTGTCAACACAATACAGTTTTTGCTAAGAATGCTGAAGATAAATCATTTTCTTCCTCTTCGTTTTTTAAGTGCCAACTACAGTAAAGGAACTTCGCAGTTGACTGATTTATTCAAAAACGCTTGAGTCGGTATTTTGCTTTAGTTGTGTATTATTCTCCAGAGGAAATGAAAAAGGAACATGATTTATAGGTGTTTATAATAACTAGAGAGAGTTAACATCTGTAATTCAAGATCATGAGTGTTCTATCTGTCACTTAATACATTCATTGCTTGGAAAAAGTTACTGAAACCAAGTAGATTTATGTTCGACTATTGATAAAATAAATCAACATAATGAAGGAATGGAATGACTACTATTTCAAATATTCCACTTAAAGGAAACGTGGAATAATAAGAGCGCCTAACAAAGGAATTTTTTCCAATTTATCGAATTGAGTAAATACGATTCTGTTCTTATGGGTTATATAAATAGAATAAAAAATTTGAAAAATAGGATAGTGTATGATTTAGCACATACATCAAAAGAACAGGTTATTCTTGTTTTAGGAAATGAAGTTCTTAACGAAATTAAAGACGATACAAAAGCAGCCACGTATTACCGTATCCAAATGGATTCTATATCTGATATTTCTCATATAAAACAATCTTCAGTCTTCATTAGGCATGCAAATTTTGAAGAGAAAAGATTAAAAATAGATGAGTAATTAAGTGTTTATTGAAGCAATAATAGACTAGAAAAAACTAGCAAAAGCTTTATTGAAAATAATAAGTGAGCTTGATTTCGATATTATGAGTTGTAGCAGAGAGATGCGACAACGGTATCTGCATGAAAGAGATATATAAAAGAATACAATCTAGAATAATTGCTCTAAACTGGCATATCATTTTTGTGTTTAATCCATGACATTCTTTAAAGTTATTAATTTATAATGCCGCTTCCAGCAGTTTATTTATTTATTTATTTTGATATTGCAACGTTTATATTGCTTGTTTTTTTTTCAGCTTCAAATTGAAGGGAAATTCTACAAGAGTATTTAAACATTACTCTTAAACCATTATGCGACACTAATTGTGAAGCGAAAATAGATACGATTAAAACAGTGTATATACAGTTCGAATGAACTTGTAATGCCTTAGAAGAATTTATTTACGCAAATAAAAATAATATAGTGGTATTCGAAGCTACAATATTGCATGCAATATAAGAAGTGGCATGCATTTTATGTTTAATAGTATGGTTCATAATGTTGTCCAAAATCAGGACTATCAATAAACTATTTCAAGTAAAAACCATTGCTCTCGACTGCGCTTTTAATTTAGTCAATAAATTTAAAACTGAAATACAAAATTTAAGAAAAAAATTTAACTTATTTTTAGACTGAGCAAAAGTAATCTCACGTAATTTGTATCTTTTAGAACATTTTCCTGAAAAACGAATTCGAAAAAAAAAATGACATTTCTAAATAGCGGAAGATGAAATTATAAAATTGACGGTTGAAGAATTTAGCCGTTATTTTTTAACTCTGTAACTGATAATATTATCGCTCAGATAAAAGTGAAATTTATAAGTATTTCCAATTAGTCACTGATATAAAAACTTCAGAAAAAAAAAACACGAATTAGAAAAATGTTCCCAAAACTTTGTAACATTTTATAATAAATAACAAAGTAGATGAAAACCTAAGCAAATAATTGCTTTTCTACGGGATTTGAACTTAAATAAAAAGGATATAACTAATACTCTACCCATATTGCAATATATATTAATTAATAATTATAATGATTTATTTCTAAATGTATTAAACTATGTTAAAACCTTTCTTCATATTGCCAATGAAGCCTTCATATTCAATGATGAGCGATCTTTCAGCTTAATTTAGTTCAATTATATTAACGTATCGTTGTAAAGTAACACTAGGGCTATTTTGGGACAGACCTCGAAATTTTGAACCGCGCTCAGATGACAAGGACGCTTTTCAGCAAATTGAAGTTAATGAAGATTTGTCTTCGGTCAAGTAAGTGCGCATTTAAGCTTTAGCTTAAATGCACTTGTTATACTAGGCATCGAAAAAGAAATTGCGAAAATTTGTAACTTTCCTAAAGTAATTAATAGCACCATGCATTAAATAAACATGCAATAATAATTTGTGCCCGTATTTGTATATTTTTCGAATTTGAAAAAAAAAAAAAAATGTAGGGCTCCAATTGGTTTCTTGTACGCAGACCCTTTCATAGAAAAAGCTGGCTCTGAGTATAGAAAGAGAACGGAGGATCTGCATGTAGTTTTTCGTTGTGACTAAAAAATTAAGATTTATTTGTAGATAAATGTTGGTAAGTTACGTCAAGGGCAGAAGAATAATTTACATCTCACAAAAGATCTCTTTCTAGGAAACATCTTTTCTCAAGAAGAATGATAGTTAAATTTAATAGGATAGTCTTATTTTAAAGTTATACGAGGCCTGTTTTAGGTCACAATTTTGAACCGTGATAAGATGGCGAAGTCAACTCTCTTTTCTAACTTCCACATCACAGCAGTGGGATGATGATAGAACCTTTACAAACTTAACGTGCTAAAGGCCCTTTAAAGGATGAAAAAAGGCGCAAAGAGATTCAGGGAACAATAAAAAAACTACTCTCAAATTTGAAGATTTTAAAACATTTCACTGTCAAAATGTACGCATAAAGCAGTTTAAAGTAGATCACAAAGAATTATTTTCTGCTTTTTATCCAAAATTTTATCGTTTCACGAAGACAAAAATCATCTACCAATAATATTATCGTTTAATTTATAAAAATTACTTTTACGAACAGTTTTTCTATCATCGCACCTTCCTATAATGAAAGAAAAACTAGTCTACTCTTTAAAACTGAAAATTAATTTAACAATAAATTAATATTACATACAGAGTGTCAAATTTTGTGAATTAAATTCGCTTTTTCTTAAGTATAAAATTACATTTTAATATTTTCTAAACTTAAATACAACTTAAAACGAGACAATTTTTTAATATCTCAATCTTCAAGAAAATTATTAACTCTGCATGTGAATAATAATAATAATAGCAGTTGAAATTATTAAGTATCAAATAATTACCAGAAAATTTTCATTGGAATTGAAGAAGTAAATTGTTAATAAATGTTCAATGAGGTATTATAAAGAAAACAGATCAAAACCTAACTTGGAAGCTGTTTTCATTTATTTATTTTTTCTTTTGCCCAACAAAACGTATTAAGGAAATTAATTATAATAAGTTCCTAATGAACCTTTTCAGCTGAGATCAATTATTTTTTAATAAAGATAATAATTACTTGTTATTAAATTCATTTTCGTAGTATTGACCTCTCATATCAATTCATATTCTTTATCAAAAATGTTTCATTTCAATTATATTAAAAACTCACTAATTGTAATAATGTCTATGATTTTTTATTAGATATTCAACAACTTACATTCGTTAAAACCATTGAAATAAGAAATTAATAATTCGCGTTAAAAGTGAAGGAAAAAAATTAAGTTAAAAAAATAGATATTAAAAAATTTAAAAGAAACACACACACACAAAAGAGTATTTGCAAATACTGTAGCCAAAAATATCAAGCCTGGGTAAGTTCGATTGTGCGCTCAAGAATAACTTTGTAAACTATTCTAAATGCAATAAACCTTCCACGAAAAATATATTAAAGGATAAGATAGCATTTCTACATCGATAATTCTGGTGAAGAAGATAATTCTGCAGTAAGAAATGATTCTGCAGTAAGAAAAGTCAAATTTTTCGTGGCTATAATAATTATAGTTGGGAAATTTTATGTCTAAAAATTTTGTGTGCTAATGTACCTCGCTAGAATAAAACAAAAATTAATGAAACACGGGAGTATTGGTTGAAATAAATTCTTTATAGCAACTCTTCTCTAAGTCATCCATTGCGATTGCAGAAATAAAGATGAAAGCAGTGTCAATAGCTTGTTTCTGAATTATTTGCTCGATTTTATTTATTTATTTATTATCAAATCTCTTCAGGGTATAAATAGTTTCCTAAAACATTTAAGTATTTGTCTTGAAGTAAAGTCATTCAGTTAAAATTATAGAGAATGTCAATTTAAATTTTTTACATTGTTTTTATGAACATGTACTAAATGTTGTTTTTTAAATGTGTTAGTAACTATCTATTTTACGTTATCAATTTAAATAATTTCTTTAATTTTTATGTTAATTCATTCTAGAGATTTTAAGAAATCCTAAAATAGCTAAAACAGGAAAAAGAAATTCAAAAACAATTAGCGACAAATTTAAAACAAAAGCATTTATATTTCTATAATGACTCGAAACAAATTGAAATTCATTCGGGAAATAATGATTTCGATTATTGTTTATAAAAGTAAAATAAGCAATCCAATTATTTTATAGTCCAAATCTGTCCCATTTTAATAATGAAAAATAAGCCAAAAAATTTAAATAATAACCTTGAAATACATGCATAACGCAACAGTAGGAAAATTTAATTTAAAGTCTTCAAATTACCCAATCTTTGAAAAAAATTGACGCAATTTTTAAAATCACAAAGAAATTCTAGGAAGAAAAATCTTAGAAATCGATGGTAAAATCTAATTCCTGAAGTAACTGTTAATTTATAAAAGAGAAAAATCAAGATGAAATTTTAGACAGATAATTTCTAGAAATCAACGAATATATATTTAAACCCCATAATTAATCTAAGCATGAATCGAATTTATAAGAATGAAACGCACAATGTAATTAGTCGCCATTTTCAAAGTTTCGCTTCCGAATTCTACGTACTTTGAACAAACACCCAACTTTCAATCCATACAAAAATCGATGATTGACATGTCGGCCAACCTGTTGACTAGAATCGTAAACTCTTAAGCGAACTTGTGTTGTTAATCATATTTTTGCCGAGAAAAATAATGAAATCTATATTGTCATGTTCTTATCTTATTATATGTCATCAAAAGAACTAAAGCAAAATACAGGAAGTATTGTTAAATAGAATACTTACTCTAGTTTTGTAGTCAACCATTGCTCTCCTTTGAGTGTAACAAAATTATGCTCTCCTGCTTACTTAAGATCAATTAGTTGCCAAGGAAACCTAACCCATGCTTTTTCAAAGCGCCGAGATTTTGGCCTTCTCTTTTGACTCTAGCCTTGAAAGAGCATAGCAGTGCTAATAAAACTATTACGAATGATGATACTATTTATTGAAATTCATTAGTTAATGGAATTCATAACTAAATAAACGGTTTCCGTATTTTTTATCTATATAGAATGAAGAAACTAGCTCCACCTCTTTTATAAAAATGAAGTAAACTGTGAATAGGCATTTAAAAATATTCTCTTATACCCCTCAGTTACTCAGAAGCATGGTAATTTTTTTTTAGAATGGAGATTAAAGTCAGGCTAGTATTATAAACAATACATTTTATTAATTTTGCTACATTATAGTTTATAATTCTAAATTTAAAAAATATTTTAAAGCTGAAATTTAGTTAAAATGAAAGTATTCGTATCCAGACCACTAGATGAATAGAGAAAGAGAGGAAAAACTACTAGTTATAAGAATTTGTAAGTACGCCTTTAACATAAGAATGATGCAAATGAATGAATATAAAATTTAGTTGTAGTTGTAAATTTCTAGTTGTAGATTTGTAAGTATGCCTTTAACAACATAAGAATGACGCAAATAAATGAACATAAAATCTAGTTTGTTTATGTTTTTTAAAGTTCAATCGTTTCACAGTCTTAATGCAAAATGATAATCATAAGTTGTAAAAGAGATAATCGCGCAATATATAAGGTGTCTACTTTAACAGCGACCCAAAGGCTAATTTTCAATTCTTAGAGATGAACATATGGAGAAAAATATGCTTAACATGACAAAAGAATTACATTTTATGTTTTAATCCACAGGTATAGGAGGCTAAACACTGAAATCTAATACAGTCTCCGGCCGCAATCATATTTAATAAAATGTTTTAGACACGGTAACATTTTAAACAAAAAAGAAATTTTCTATAATCTACGATCAAACCTGTCCAAATTATGAAGCTTTGAGAATCACTACTTTAGAATATTATAAACTATTTTAATGGCCAAAAAATTATTCAAAGGATTTCTTCTTCTCGAAACTTTCTCTAATTAGTCTACATCAGGGGTTCTCAAACTTTTAGACATTGCGACCCCCTTTTCAGACTAAGTATTTTGACTACCTCCCAAAGTTTTAACTCTGTCTAAAGTTTAAACAGAGATTTTAAAAATTTTACACGCACTCAAGAGTTTGTAGAGTATGTGTCGGTATTTGCTCCACATCCCTTGACACTTCATCTTTCTCTTTACTAGTACCATCTCACCTCTAAACTTTGATTGAACAGTTTACAGATTACATTCCAGTTAAGAATATGAGTGAGGTTGTGTGGATAGTCAATCCGTTCAGTGAGTAAGCCATAACAAAATCTGAACTAAGTGCCATTCCTCATGATCAACTGATAGAGATTTTAAGTGATCAGTCAGCTAAAGCAACATTTGAATTGGCACATTTCGAATACATATTAAAAAGGAATACTCAGAACTGTCCACAACAGCATTAAAAACTTTGGTGCCATTTTCTACACATTACAACTGTGAACAAGGATTATCCATAATGATAAATTTTTAAAAAAATTTCAAGAAATCATTTGACGCTGTAAAATGACATTGTTTTGTGTGTTACAAAGCTCATTCCAGACATTAAAAAATTGGTTAATTCCGAGCAAGCTCATGTATCCCATTAACTAATAAAACAAAAACCAACTTGTACGTGTATTAAAAGCTTTATGTGTACTCTTTTTTTAAAATGAAAACTACATCACTAAATTAAGTTTCTTCAAACTTTTCTTCCACATCTCGCGATAACCAGGGGGTCGCGACCCATCTTTTGAGAAACCCTGGTCTGCATTAATGAAATTTAGAGCTTCATAACTCAGGCTGTTATAATCGCAGAAGAATTGAACTATTTTACATTTAAAATTTTAACATACTAAGGATTCTTCGATAAATAATACTTACAAAATATGCAGACTGCATGAAATCAGAGTTTGTAAAATTTTTGGTAGCACTTTTATTGATAAATAATATTAACACTCAATATAATCTTTGGACGTCATATGAAATAATTTTAATAGGAGTTATATATCTATCTTCAACGGTTTAGACATCAGTTATTGGGGGAAAGGGAAGCATTATTACAGTGTACATGCTTTACATTAACTTTCACGGATACTCAAATGTTAATGCCCACAATGCTTAGAAAGGTAAAGAAAAATTAAATACATAATTCACATTTTTACCAGATGCTTCTTTTCTTCGTTTCCTCATTATGTATATCGGCGGTGTTTGAAGTTTCTAAGAACAGCACTTTCACCCGTCAGAGTTCTTAACGGGGAAACTTTTAATCATTCTGTATATAGATATTACACAATCAATAATTGTTGAAAAGAACCATCGAAATTGTGGACCGTCATACTTCTAGATGGTCCAAAAGATATACAATTCCTTCCTATAATAATAATTTAATTTTATTATTATTATAGGTAATAAAATAATAATTCAATTTTATTATTATTATTATGTTTTTGGTGCATTTAATTTTGTCATGGAATCTAGTAATCATTTTCGCATGAAATTCACCAGCAGACGACGCTCACTCGAATATAAATTAATTAAAATTAATAAATTAAAAGAAAACTTTGTTCAGGCAATATTAAAATTGTCACTGAGACACAAACAGTATACAATTGAGAGCTCTTAAAACACCCAAAAACGAGAGACAAATCAATTACAAAAATTCTGCTTTTATGAAAAGTCAATTAAATTTGACAGAAATATACTCCAGCATCATAATCTGAAAAAGTTATAAATTTGCCTTGAAAACAATCATACTTAAAAAAAAAGATATTCATAATCCAGGAGTAATTAAATAAAACTTTTCTTTAAAAGAAAGGCTAATAATTCTTGTAAATAAAGGGGACAAGAAGACGCAACTTTAATTTTTTTTCCTCCTTAAACCTCCTTTTTGGTAATCATAATTTTTCTTCTTCATAGCGAATCACTGTTAAGATAAATTCCGCCGACATTTCAAAATTAAATTATCAAAATACCTTTAAATTATTTTATGTCTTTAAAAGTTGCAGATATGTTAAGATCTTACTAAGCCACCTCATCATATGGAAAAATATTTTCGCATTGAAAATGTAAGAAGTTTAATAACTTTTGATTTAAAAAAAACGACTCCATTAAAATTTATATATTGGTTAAAATTTTCAGACTTATAGAATTATTATTAAAATAAAATGAGCGTCATATGACTTTTAAAAATTAATAAATATTTCAATACGTTAGCAATCCTTTGAGAAATTTTTACGTGAACTTAAAGAGGAAATAGTTTTGTGCAAATGTTTAATTTTACTCAAATTATACAAGACAGAATAATGCTTCGTAAATAATTTTGTTTTCTGCAATAGTGCATACTCATATTATTTGCAGTTACGTTAAGTAATAGCATTTGTTATTTAATAAACTTGTGCAGTGATAAAAACTTTGGTAATTTTTACATTCCCTGATACAAAATGTTCACTCCTAATACAGTGATAATTATTACATCTTAATTAGTAAGAATTTTGAGAAAAAAATGATAGTTATAAAATACACGTCTTCTTTTTTACACTATTTTAAATGTAAGTTAAACATCAGAATGTAGTAAGTTTAACAACACAAAATGCGATGAAATAGGATAATTCGAAGGTTAAAGTATTAAAATAAACATTCAAGTTATATAAAACTATGTTTAATGTATCATATTAAAAACGAAATTCAACATACCCAAAATAATTCAAATAATCAAAGGATGAACTTAAAAATGTCCGAAGATTTAACGCATTCAAATTTTTCAAACCGCCCAGCTTCAAGTTAATCTATCAGAGCCGGCGTACACGATACTACGAACACATTCCAAAGATTGATGCTAGATTGTTTGCAGCATTCTGCGGCGGAATTTCCACCAACGAGTTTCTAATGTCGTGTTTGACATTATTGGCAGAAGATGTAGTAAGACTTGTACTTTCGAACGCTGGTCAGATGAAGGCTATACTTGATCTGACACTCTCTTCTCAAAGCTTCTGCATCCCATCAACAGCAGAATGTTTGGTCTATAACGCCCGATTCACCATAGATCCAATTCCTCATAAATGAAGGATCTTTATTGAAATCAGATTTCGAACCTGGAAACAAGCCCGCCCCCAAAGTGAAACCTTATCACTAGGTTACTCAGGCCTCGAGACAATATTCGAGAAAAACTTCTTATATTTCATTTGGTTATTTTTTTAAATAATGTTTTTTTATTATTATTTTCATTTTTAGGCTATATCCTATTTCTATCTAAAAATGTAATGATAAGCGGAGTTGCTAATATCCAAATCAATGCGAGGATTTAACTCTTCTTCAGATTTTAATTTATTATCATCTCTTTACTTTTTTCAATATTCGAACCTTCATTAGTTGATAATTCATTTAATTTTTTTTATACTCTTCCTCATTTTAATTCATAGCTTAAACAAGGATACATTTTCGAGATTTATCAATTCGCCTTTACAATACTTCATAGAAATGCGAGCGAGCGCACAGCACTTCAGAGACGAACAAAATTTAATACATAATTCTTGCAATTATGATAAGAAAACAAATGACTGATTGCTTTTAATGAGAAGCTGAATTTTTTTTTCCTGCAGGGAACTGATTATCTGAAACTTTTTGTGTGTGAGTTTTCTACAAGTATTGTAATTTTTATGCTTAAAAGTATTGTAAAAATGTTTTCATACGGAATTAAATTAATAATGGCTAAATCTAGAACAAACCATTACACATTCTTTACTAACATGTTAAAATACCATTAAGATATAACTTTTATTAATAACGAAGAAACACTCTAGAATTTCGACTAAAATTTTAATCTACTCCGAAAAGACATACAAAATATGTGAATACAGTGGCACACAGCCACTTAACAAAAATTATGAACATTAGAGCATTTTTAAAAAAATAATGTACAAAATACAATTTGTAGCTTAAGCAGAGAAAAAAGTCCCGACTAGATTTTTTCAATAAATGAGGCAGATTCAAGATTACATCATTATATCAGGCACAAAAGGCATCTTTGCAGTTTTACTTTCACATCATTATCACATAACATTTTATTAAAACTTTCAGAGAATAAACTACATAACATTTTTATAAGTTAGTTACAAATCACTTTTATTAGGTAGAGTCACACATTGACGAAGCAAATAAGGAAATGAAAGTTTTAATAAAAATATAAGTGAGTCTATAGAAGACAACATATAATAAACAAAAAGCAACAAGTTAAAAATCTTCTGAATGTAGAAAAAATGTTGAGCAAATTAGTGAAGGACAATTGAAGCAAACAATACATTTTTCATACTATTGTTGTGAAAAGTACGATGAGTAAAATCTATCTTTATCTCAATTTTGTACCAAGCTCAAAAATGCATTCGTATGGCTTAATTTCTAATCTACTTCAATTTCGTTGATTTTGATTGGTAATTTTTAACCAACAATGTAGATGAAAATACATTTTACGAATAAACAGAAATATTTCAATTTTTGTCAGATTAATCATTAACTATAACACTACTTGTTATATTTCTTTAAAATCACAAAAGATCAAAATTTATTATACATGATTAAAGCATTTCACTCGCTTTCTAATTTTAGTTCGCATATACAAGAATGTGTAAGCACAAAACCTGTATAACAAACAAATAAGAAAGAGGCGAGTAAAGATATTTATTAACTCTTTTTGAGCACAACAATTAAAGATTATATTTAAAAAAATTTCAATGCTTCAAACATAAAAATTTATAATTATCTAATTCAATATAGAAATAACAGATTTACCAAATATTGTTTACTTTTTTTATTATATCAAGTACTTTTAAGGCACAGTTAATACAGGAAAATAATAATCCTTGATTGCTTTTCTATAATTTCATTCAAGTATTCATAACAAACATTATTTATTAATCAAATACTTATGAAAATAGTAATTCTGTGAAGCAAAACCATATTATTAGTTTTACACCATTTAAATAACAGTGATACCAAAATGTATCAAATATTGCACTGTTACAAGCACATTAATGTCAATAACTTTGAGGAAGACAAGATTGCCTTTTAAAATGGCACTTTACATGCAGCAATTGTAAATCTTTAATAAACTTCATGAAAATCCAATAAAGTCAATGACGTAAATGTTGGAAGATAATTCTAAAACTTCATTTATTGAAAAAGTTTTTATCATTTAAAAAAAATCATAATGTTTTGTTTGTTTACTTCAATTTAAAAAGGTTTACACTTAAAGGTTTTATTTTTAGCAATAAAATTCAATTTATCACTTTAGAAAATACCAGAATTATAACAAAAATAACTTTTAGACACAAACAATGATGGTTAAAACTGATAAGTAAAAAAGATTTATTTTAAATAACATAAGACTTTAATTACAACAAAAATGAAGTTCATTAAAGACATATTTACAATTTCCATGCATAGCAAATAGTTATAATAGAAAAAAAATCATTAAAATTTTGTTTTCAATAATTAAAAGACTTAGTTATTTTGTATAAAAATATATTAACTTTGAGAATTAGAAAAATATTCTATCTAGGAAAATGTATAAATAATTTGTAAATTAATTTGAGATGAGCATACATTTTAAGAGTAGTTGCATTGTCGTTAGCACCCAAGGAGATAAGCAAATTTATACTACAGATGAAAGTAAGTTTTAATTACATTTACATTTATAATATAAATACTTTAACACAATGAATAGCACAATATTTAAAACATCAGACATTTATTACTTAGGAAAGGTGGGGGGGGGGTCAGGAAATTAAAAATAGTGATTTTCCTTTTACAGGGATAATGACAGATTTATTTTTCCATAACTAATCTTTACATAGGATTAGAGAAAGTGATGGGCTCGCATCGCTGGAATTCAAATGATGACGGCAGTTTCATGAAATCTACTTAAGAATAAGTGATATATTGACTAGAGCAAATATCGATAGTGGTAATCTTTTTAGAAATAATGCAAATAAATTTTAATAAAGAAATAATGCAAAACTTTTTTAAAAGTTGCATATATTCTTCAAATAGCAAGGATAATGGAAACGGTTTTTGCAAAAAATGCTTAATCCAATACCTTAACCCTATTGAAATTAATTTTTATAAACATAAAACTCAGTTTCAACGATGTCACAAGTAATTTTACATAACCAATATTTAAGAATACCCCAGATCTTGTAAATATGCATCTGCTAAGTAGATATGCATTATACGGTATGATCTAATTTGGTAACTATTGTATTTGTATTACACAACACATACTGTAAATTGCAGCATAAATGAAGTCAAATAAATACAGTTTAAACAAGACAATAGCTAAAAAAATGGAAACAAATCCTCTAGAAAAAACAATGATCGATTTCCACACGCCATCTTGTTTTCTTAAATTACAAACATTTAGAGAACAAACAACTATTCATTTTCAGAAGGATTTTTAATTTAATTCATTGGTGAATAATTTTGTTTAAATATTTTATAAAATACGAAATTGATCCATAAATTTATCTGGAACAATGTTCTGCTGAAAAGCACAAATACCTTTAAATCCAATTGGACAAAATGGTGAGAGATAACCACTTTTAAAAATCTTATCTAAACATAAGTAAATGGAAGGTATAACTTCTATTTTACCATTCAATATCAATAAAGACAAGGTGATTTCTTTTCGAACGCTGAATAAAAGATAGGAAAAAATGAGAATAAAAACTAAAATAACTACCAAAATGACAATAATTTTTCAGCATTATTTCAACAAAGAAAGCAAAATAAAATCACTAATTTTAAGCAGAAATCGGTTAAACATTATTAATTTTGTATCAAATTATTCATATGTTATTCTACTTCTAAATGAACTTTGTATAAAGTCTAAGTATATTACAAACACATAATAAATTTAGTTTAAAAAGTAAAGTATTTCAAGAAACTTGACAATATGTGCAACAAATCTATACATTGAAATTTTTCTATCAAAAAAATGAAACCACTGAAATCATATTTCATTTACCAAATTGCATCATCAATACTGTTGTACACAAATGATAAATAAGAGGTCTGACTTCAAAAATAAAATGTGGTAAAATAACATGCAAATTATCATGAAAGATACCAAGTTTAAAGTTAACATTCTAGCAGAACATAATACACACATGAATAATTATATCTAAAACATTAGAATAAAAATCCAAATAATGAGCTGAATGAAAACATGTTTTAGTTTCTTCGAAAAGGATAACTAGAAAATTAAACAGAAAGGAATGTAAAATGTCTAACTTAAAGATGAAATACAATTTCATTTTATTAACAGACCATTTTGAAACTACATAAGGGCTATTAAGAATGAATGCTGTGAATCTGAATCGTGGTTCGAAATTATGGTACATGTACCTGTATTCTGATTCACCCCCCTCTCCCTATTCCTTGATGTTTCATATACTATACCAATTTTACAGAACTAGGCTTCAGTAAAATTGGATGAAGAATATGCAATAATTTAGCTTCCAAGTAGATTAAAACAGAAGGAAGTTTACAGAACTATCGCATATTGTTTATAAAATTTATGTATGGATTGTTATTCAAACTCCAATTAATAATTTTACATTTTCAAATACATTAAAATGCTCAATTTCAGAACATAAATTACTGACTCTTATAAATCACCAAATTTTAAATTATATACATATAACTATAGATTAAATTTTAGGATATGTATAATAATTCAAATAAATATACCGTCTTTCTTCAAAAGGAATACTTTCCAATTAATATGTGAATTTAATTTATAAGCCAAAATAAGGTAAGCATATATTTTCTTTACACTTCTCTTCTAGAACATTTAGAAAAGTTAAATTTTAAACTCAGTAGATACAACAGGTTAGCTGTGCAATGACAGCAAACATAAATTCAACAAGAAAAATATTTTTTTAAATCTAATCTGGAGGGTAATCTGAGGCCCATAATTTATTGTAAGGGACAATATCATAAAACAATTCATTCATGTTTTATTGTTAAAAAATATCTATATTTTTTTCACAAATAAGCATCCATATTTCTCAGTGAAATAACTCACAACCTTAGGAGAAAAAAAATCCCAAATTAATACTCAAGTCATAAATAATTCATATTCGTTGACTGAAGCAAATAACACTGATATTATGGAAAGATTTTATATTTCAATGGAAGTTTAAAATTTCAATTTAAACAGTTAAACATAATTTTTTATATTAGCTAAGCCTCAAGAAACTATTCAAACTTAAAAAATACATGCTTCAACAATAGAAGCAGTGAAACTATTCAAATTTCTTTTAATGATGAAGAAATTCAATTTCAATACATGATGAGTGAATGAATGAAAATTATTGTTCCATAGTTGGTTAATGAATCTGTACAAGGTGAATGTTAATACTATGAAATAAAAACAAGTCTAAAATATTATGGAATAGTTAATTACTAAATTTTTTTTAAAATTTTATGTTATATCATAACCACTGTCATTAGTATCATCAGCAAATACTTTGGATGAAAGAGATAACCTAGAATCATCAGTTGACTCAAAAGATAAAAAACTACTTGGTTGTCTTGATTGAGTACCTTGACCTGAGGACTGAGATGCATTAGATAAAGCAGAGCTTGGGAAAGCTACACAGCTTAAAGGTCTTGAAATAGGGTTAGGAGACTGCTTTTTAAGAGATTGTGAAAGTTTATCTGAATTCTGTTCATTAGTCGACATCAAACGAATTTTTACAGAGTCGACAGCATCAAGCAAATGTTTTGCATCCATGGCTAGAACATGTGCAGCAGAAAGCATTCCTTTACGATATTCCCCATCAAGGGTAGTTTTGGCATACTTCAGAGCTTGCTGCATGGACTCAACTAATGAAGCCATATCTTTACTTAGTACTTTATGTGCCATTTGTACCTATTAAAAATAAAACACAATGTAATTTACTTTACATCACAGTAACAGAATTTGAAGAAAAATGAATGAATTTTAGAGGAATGAAATTAAAATTTTATACATGGAATAACAAATAAATTAAGCTGAATTTATAAGTAGAACAAGATTGTCACATCTAAGATAAGCCCAAGATTCGAAAGCTAAAACTTACACCAAAGCATGATATATAAAGATGATTCATATTATATATATAAATCAAACTGCATTGTTTAAAATTAATGAATTAAGATAATTTTCAAATATTTTCAACCAATTTAAACTTACCATAAAACTATTCTTTACTAAATTCATGTTATAGAATTTTTATGTTGACAACATTTCTTGCGTACAGAATGAATATAATTTATAAGGATATAAAAATGTTACACAGAAATCATATTCGACAGCTTAAAATCTCCAGTGACAGTTGTTCAAAAATAGAGAAAAAACGAAATATTAAACCAAAAACATTTGACTTTTTGCTAATAATACAAAGTATTTAAAAAACGAAAATAAAAAGATTCATATCTTCTTTAATAACATTCAAAATAATACTATAAGAAGAAAAAAACCTCTTAAGTTGGAAAATCAAATGTTAAATATTCATAGATCTTATGGTGAATTTGAATTATAACACCACAAAGTTACTTTTAAAAAATGCACCCTTTTCCTCACCATAATTCATTTCATGATTATAGCCAATGCGAATTTTGAATTACATGAGGTATATAAAAATTGACTCAATCCCAAGTTCACAAAATACTCACTTCTCTACGTGACCATAGAGGGAAGTCCGAAACTATAACATCAACAGCAGCCAGTAAATTACGTAAATGAACGCCAACTTGCTGCAAAGAAATTAAACCAATTAATATATCATCTCACATAACCCGTATAAGTAATGATATCATATGAAATAATTGCATAAAAATTACTGTCTTGAAAATAACATCAAATAATAAAATACCTTCACAAGTTCTAAATAATCATCTACTCTTCCTTGTTGGACACCTTGAGACAAGCTCATGACTGCCTTAACAACATTGGTGGTATTTTCATAAACAGTATCTCCACTGCGATCTAATTCTGCCGTGGGAATCTAATGGTATATATAAATATTTAATATAACAGTTTTACTAATGATATCCACACACTTTTTAGAAAAATATTGTAAGAATATGCTTAAAATAATATTAAAATTCTATACTTACATTAGACGATACTTGAGAATTCTCTAAGAAACCGTTGGATTCATTAGATGGCGAATTTTCTAAAGGAAAATAAATTATGTATTAATTTAATAAATTGAAATGTTTGATGTTATAAAAAGAAGCAAATATTAATATTAAAATTACGATAAAAAGATTTTGAGGAAACAAATGTTCATAATAGTTTCATGTAGTGTAACATTAGATAAAACACCATTTCTTCTAAGATAATCCAAATTCCTCTCAAGTACAAATTATTTGCATGTGATTAAAGAATAAGGTTTAATCTCAAAACCATGACATACAAACATTAAAAAAATACTTCCTTAAACCAATTTTTCTCTCTCCCCCACCCTTTATATTATAGTCAATCCCATATTGATTTCACCGCCTAATGATTGAATTTTTAATAGATAGAAATTTTTTCAACAAAGCTATAAAATATCTAAAACTTTTATGGAATTTTTGCATACATTTAGAAAGTAATTTATAACTACCATTGCCATTCTCAATACTTTTCAATAAAAGAAAATGGTTCTTGAATATGTGCAATGTTCTTTGTAACAGAGGCAATTAATAAAGGTAATAATTTTATTTTTACAAAATATTAAGTTGAAGCATTTAAACAAATTAACACTTCACAGTACAATTCTTTAAGATAAATTCGCGACTAACAGAAAAGGAACAAAAGGGTAAATATTTGCTAAATTATTACTATGACTTTTACAAATAAAAATAATTAACATAAAATGTATACACATTCACATCACACTGGTCTACAATGAAAAATTGTCCTAACAGTAATTGATATAGTTTTTTTATGGTGATTAAAATAGTCTTTTATGGTGATTAAAAACAGTTAAAAAAAACTCCCTCATGTACAGTTCTGCATCATTTCATAGGCTTAATAATAAGAATTTTTGACATTTAAAAGCAATATACTGCATTTAAATATATCTTAAATTTTTAAATAATATAGGTAAATTCTATCCAAAAACAACATTTAAAAATGCAAACTATCTTTTAAAAATTAAAAAAAGAAAGAGTCAAAGAAGTTGAAGCCAAATTTTCAACCTAATGGTATATTGCTATCCTCTCCTTGTCCTTCCACCATTTCCTACACCCTCAATTCTTTCTTAACCTATTTAAATAGGCACAACAAAAACTTCGAAAAATTACTTGATAAAGGTTATAAATAGCTTGCAATAACTTGAAAATTATGTTTTTTAAAGGTAGCTAGTTGCACAAAATTCCCGATATTCTTTTAAAATGAGAAATATCCAATAAAAGAACAAACACGAAAGATTTTAACTTGAAATCAAAAATATTCAAAAAGAAAGTTTGATTAACATCAAAGAAGTTTTACTTCCATCGTCTTTTGTAAAATTAGGCATTGTAAAGCAGCTTGTTAATGTTTTTCCATATAAAAGAGAATATTTAAAGTAAAGCACCACATGAAGGATGAGGTATATGTAGGACTAGGCAGAAGAAAATAGATAAGGCTGAAAATTGTAGCTCAATATGGGAACGACGAAAAAAAAAAAAAAACCTGGATACCTTTCTTTCATATAAGCAGAAACTGACTTTCTTGAACATTCAAAAGACATAAATTATTAACCACCAATATAAAAGATGATACTAAATTTCAAGACTTTATTCATTTCAGCTTAAAATTTCATTTTTAGATACCCGAACTATTTATTTAAAATACAGGTGCAAATCACTAAAGAGTAAAATAAAATTTTTCACTAAACATAATGGAGAGGAAATACAAAGAGAGGAAAACCAGCAGGATAGCCCAGTCCTGGTGGAAAAGGAAAAGAAGCGATTAAAGCTACATTCACCAGAGAAAAAAAAGTTTTGAGAAAACGAGTAAGGGTTACAAGGATTTTTGATCCCTTTCATAAACTCATTTAAACTTCAATTCATGATTACGGTATTCCAAATACAATATAAATGTAAAGCATGTGTTTATAATGTCATCAAATAAGATATGTGAAAATATATTGATGTATTCCCCTAAAATTTGAGATTTTTTGGTGAAAATATTTTTTTACATCAAACTTTCTTTGATTAGAATGGGAATAATACCATAATTCTTAATCTACACTAATTAATATTAGTGTAGATTAAGTATTTTTTTCTACATTTGTATTATTCTCTTAGTTATACTAAATAAAACAATTTGAATAGAAAAAGAAAACATCAAAACAATTACTTGAGCTAGCAGAGTTTGCATTTATTGTTCTAGATATTCCTCCTGTTTCAGCACAATCACTGTCTGAATACGAGCGATCAGAGCAAGAGAGTCTTTTCTTGGAATGCTATGAAAAATAAATAATTATTCATACACAGTAGTTAAGATATAAACATAATGATCAAAAAAGCTCATACTCTGTGAATAAATTAAACATCGATTAATCAATTATATTTTCAGTTTGCTCGATAGTTTTTATCTGGTGTTGGCGAACTGAGTAAATGAAAAAATGATAACTTTAGTTAATATTTCTGAACAGATTAAAAGAGTAAAGGGTTTTACTGTAGAACGAGCTTGATTTTATTAAATTTTTAAAGATAACTAAAAAAGTACATAAAATTTTATTATCTAATGGGAGAAGTTGTTTTTTTTTTTAAATCAGCCCAGTAGTTTTGTTGTAGGCTAACATTTCCTTAATAATAATAAAAACTTTGCATAAAATAAGCTGAAGTTTAATGAAACTCTAAATACTGAAGGCCAGAGAAAAAATAGATTTTATGTGAGAAAATATCAAAAATCGAATCAACAAAAGGAACATCCGACAAAAATCAATTATTAAGGGCAGCAGGCCAGACTGATAACATATTATGATTTTAGCAATAGAGCCACATATTTTAAGAAGCCCAACATCTAAAATGATTTCGTCAACTGGTTTGTTCACCTGTACCAATAGTATGGGTAGACAGATTACTTAGCAAAGGTGAGAAATTTATTAATACTTTAAAACATATTAAAAAATAATAAATTCTGAAGCGATAAAAAATAAATATATATTGATTAATCAGTTTATATATGTAACCCCCATTTTTATTTGATTTCTATGCTCTGAAAAGTTCATATGAAATAAACCTAAATAATAAAATACCTCTACTGTCCCTTTTATATAACTAGAATTTTTTTAAAATAAAATTTAAATAAATAATTAGAAGAAATTCTTCCCGACGTTAGAAAAATATTCAGCATCATGAACAGAAAAATCATAAAAGTACTTAATTTGCTTGAAAGAAATCTAAAAGAAACCAAAAGACATTAATATAAAATGCCACAATAGAAATCTCACATTCGTGTTAGTAGCATAAGTATATTAGAATTTAAATAAAACCAATAAAAATTCTTACTGCAATAGGTGTAAAAAGGCTTTCTTTTTCAGCCAACCATTTTGAATCTTCTTCTGACTCGCGCTGTTGCTGCTGAAGTTTCATCTCCAAAATTTTCTTTTCCAGTTTCCCTTCATTTGCATCCTTATTGCAATCCTAAACATTTTAAAAGTTAAAAAACTCTCTTAGTTCACACTATTAATATCTAATGCATAATGTATAAAAACAATAATAGCATATATACACACAATGCTTAAACAATGGAATACTGAAAGAATTTCACTAATTCATGTCTGATTTAAATATTTTATTTCAAATTCTACTAGACGATTTGGAAAATGAAAATCATTCCGCTGGTGCTTAAGCAGCATAAAATCAGCAAAGAGGGCAAGTTCCAAAACTTGAATATTTTTAATTTTTAAATAAGAGTTCAAGATCTATTACTTCGTACATCGATATTTAAATAAAAGTAAAGAACAGGAAATTTAGTTTATACCAACTGAATGCGGTAGTAAATTAACACTTAAAATTAGTATACTTTTCAACCAACATTTACCAATAATCTATCGTTTTTCATATTGCCTCTATTACCATATTAACTGAATAAAGAGCAAATTAAATTTAAATATTTTATTTAAAACGAAATATTTATTTATTTAATTATTTTAGTTACTTTCGATATATTTCTGATATAAATAAGAAAAATAATTCGTTACATATCCTCGAAGAAATTGGAAAACGGTAATCAGAAAGTTAATAATTATATTTGAATAACTATTCAACCTAATAAGTTATTTTCCACTACAATTTCGGAACTCTGTCTACCGTATTTTCTAAAGGTTTCATTACTGATCGTTTTAAACACTTCCAGTAAAAGGAAAATAATACATTAATATTATGCTAATACTCACATGCAAAAGTTTCAATAAAAAGATGGCCATGTTACTCATGAAGTGATTAATCCTTTGTACTCGGAAAAGCACTTCGATTCATAATTACTCAATATGCAAAATCTTCTTTATTGCTCCAAATTTGTGGGGGGGGGGGCGTTTAAAATTGAATTTATCCGTCTTTTTTCCCCATTCCTTAGGCATTTTCAATAATCAAAATTGAAAAATAAATAAAACAAAATTATGCACCATCTTGAATGGTGCCAAAGAGGCACGATCGAGTGCAAAGGGTTAAATATTACAGACTTTGAATTATCTATTTAAGATAAATAACAAGTAATAATGCATTTGAACATTATGTATGAACCCTTAGAAGCTCACAACTTTCAAATCGAATGATCAAAGAAATTAATACAATTTTTTTAAAATTCACAGACAAAAATGGTATACAAGCTGAGCAATACACTCTTCAACAATGGATATCTCAAGAAAAAAGTATTATTTTATAGTAAAAGTATGCTTTCGCTGTCAACTCTGTATATCATTATCAATAAGTTAAAAATATAAAATGACAGTCATCATATTTTAGGCCTCCCCTCCAGCAAGCCTTATGGTAATTTCTTTAATTTGGATGACTCTAAAAGGATAAAGAAAAAAGACAAGTAGGAATGTATCTAGGAGACTCTGAAGTAACAGACGATAACGGAATGCTTTCTTTATAGTTTTCCCCAATCTTCCCTTTTTTTTCTTTTTATAGTTGATCAGTTTCTAAATAATAAAATCCACTTTCTATATTTTAATCGAATGAATTTTTCTTTGATAATTACAATATTTTAATAGCAAAGTAACTCTACTGTGTTTTATATTCTATTTTAATTCCATCGAGTCTAAGTAGAACATGGAAAGTACGCTTGCCACTAGTTTCATTAATTTTTGAATGAAGTTATGAATATTGGCGCAAATTTGAATAAATGAAAAATAATGAATTAAAACCCATTATCACATTTTATTTTTCCACTTAAAATATTTCACACCATTTTTCAAAATAACGTGGCAACCTACCATATTTACAGAATTGGCCGATTTCCAAGAAGGCATGTTTGAAGGCTCTTCATTTGATTCCATATAAAGTCTTTCGGTATGACCCAAGTGAAATGCTGAATGGACTAGATTATTATTTACTGTTGGGGGTGAACTTGTACTGAAACGATCAACTGGTAATCGAGATGGCTGTTAGAAAAAAAATTAATTTTAAATCTGTTATATATATATATATATATATATATGGAAATAAATTAGATCAGTTAAGGCGAGAAACTTACTTTTGGTGGTGGCTCATCAGAACCGGAAGAACCTAAATTAAAAAAATAAAATCTAAAAAAGTTAGTTAATTTTTAAACAGCGTTAAACACTTCAAACTACAATTATAATTACATCTATTTTAGGAACTTGTAAATGATATTCCCGCTCAGATGATTAAGAATTAGAACAAATCTGAGTAATTAAAAAGTTTAGAATTTCGCTATGGAAGAAAAAACCTAAGCAAGTTTAAGACGAAAAAATAAATGCACCATAATGAAGTTCATATAAATCATAAACATATTTATCATTTATGAATGAGAAAATGCGTTAAGTGATGTAGTGATGGTAACTGCCACCCCAGGCTTCATATGATTTTTCGTCCTCCTCTTGCCCCGCTGCAAGTTGAAAATAATAAATGATATCAGGGGATTGCATCACTCATCCCTCTCGAAATACCATAAGTTTACTAAGCGCCACTTCCTTTAAAGTAATGCTGCATATATTTACATCACTTTTACAACCATAACTTTAGGTAAGTTAGCCATATTAAACACTATATAAGTTTACTCAGCAAAACAACTAAGTTTACTGTGCATAACGTTACGAAAATTTGCTGGATTTTATGCAAATTTTACTTGCTTTCCATAAGCCAAGATAGTGCATTTCAGTATCTTTACCATGCTAGGGTTGTCACACCCAACAGGCAATAATAATAATAATAAATCCCTGTACGTATATTCACGATCCGAAGAAATATGAGAATAGCATTCGTATGCTAATCATAATGAAATAAGATTTTAAGGAGTGGTAAAAGAAAAGAAAGTAACAATTTAAAATTATACGAAATAATAGTATATTAAAAGTAGGTTTATACTTATACATAGATAAATAACAACTTCTCTTTATTTATTAATTAGAATTTAGTAAGACACATTTTATGTATAAATTGGGAGGGGGATTATATTACCTTTCATGCTCTATAACTGTAGGTCATAAAAATTAGAGCTAGTGTGAAATAAAGCACGCAACAATTTTGTTATCAGGATACAAATCATTTAATGATTACTTAACAACAATAACGAAAAAAAGCAAGACCTTTTTTTTTCCTTCAAATTATTCATTATTGCCAAATTATGTATTTGAGCATCAATATTTGTAGATTTTTTTAGACACCAGTTTCATGGAGTTAATTCTAAAGTACGGCCTCATGTACATTTTCACCCATTTCATTTCATATGAAAATATTTCCCATATATTACTGAATGCATTAAAGGGTGAATGTGTTACAGTTTTAATGCCCATAAAAATTAGCTTTAAATTATTGTTTTTGAACTAAAAAGTTTCAAATCGGTTTATTTTTGGAAATTACAATTGATGTTTTCTGATTTCACATGCCACCTTTTCCTATATTACTTTAAGGTATTAAGTACAACATCTACTCTTTAGAACTAGCATGCAAACGTATGTTTTCCCCTTTTGAGATGACTGTATTCCCATACTACTCAGACTTTTTTTTATCTTCTTACTAAGCGAGCAGTACATAGTAAATGGACTTAGCGGAACTATTCAAACCCATTTAGCAAAGTCAGGATTGAAAATTTAATTCATCGAATTGGTATTAAATATGGATTTTGAGATGCTCATCGGGTAAATATAAATAAATCTCTAATCTACTCCAAATATGCTACTAATTTCTAAAATGATAAACAAACCTTTCAATAAACTCAAGTATTGTAGACTAAACACTACCATGTTACTTCCATAGTATGTATACATAGTAGTAGTACAGGACAAATGTATTCTATTCGTTCACATAGTTACAGAAGTTTGGCGCTTTCTGATTGGCTGAAATTCGGGAATCTCATAGAAAAATAACAATTGTCTCACAAATGGAAACAAGAATTATGTGTACAGAAAGAAAGGTGAAAGGGGAAAGGAGTGAGATTCCAAATTACATGCTTCATTTTTGGAAGCTATGGCTATGATTTTTCTTCTAGCAATCATTAAAGATCTTCATTTTTTAGATAGGGGGGGGGGAGAGATAACTAAGAAATTAAAAAATTTCCTGTATTTTTCCATGTTTTTATGAAAATTTTCAAATTATCCTGTATTTTTCTGGTGTTTAAAGACAATTTTTAAATTCCATTTTTCCCGGTTTTCTCTTGTCTGCAGGTGCCATGGCGATCCTGAAATCAGAAGTGTCTCAGTACGATCCTTTTCCTTTTTTTTATAAAAATTTTGCTTACTAAGAAAGAAAAAAAGATCCAACAACCTAAAGGAATGGCAAATAAAATGGAAAATTCACTAAATAGTGAGGAAGAAGAGGTTATAATGTTTAATCTTTTCTTTTTTTTCTTCTGGTTTTAAATTGATCATTCTCATCTCTCTGCAATAATTTTATTTGCCAATTGGAAGTAATAACAGGGGAAATGAAATTAAGAAATTAATAACGCTGATAAGTATAAGAAATTAACCCTTTGGACTCTGAAAAGTAATTCGATGCATGATTATTAACTTAATACAAGGACTTGTTTAAGGCTACAAAAAATAAATATAATTGTTTTACGTTAAATTCTCTTGTTTAATTAATTTGCTTCTTACTACTCTGCAGTATATCTTTAACAAACAAAATTGAATAAATAAATGAAATGTCGAAATATGCACCGTTTTGAATGGGTAGTGAGAAACACCATCCGGGTACAAAGGGTAAAAATTTAAAAGATTATTTTTACCACCTTCCTTTGGAATATTAATACTGATGATTTTCTTTAAAAAACACAATTCATATTTATGAATACTTTAAAGACAATGAAATACAGTTTAACAATTTCAAAGAAAAAATTACCCCACGACATTGCCTGAATTCGCCGATTCTCCCTTTTCATTACTTCCTGCTGCTGTCTCCGTTCATCTTCAAGTATTTCACTGAAAGAATATGTTACATTTAAGTTATTTTTATGAAAAATGTTACAATTTAATGCATGGATATTAAAAAGCAATGCAGAATTAAAATAAAGAATTATATGAATGCATTGCATAAGATAGTAATAATTTACAATAACGTTATTTTTCAACATAAATAGAGTGGGAACATTACATGGGAGTGGGAAGTGCAATGGCATAAAAAAGTTTTTGATTTAAAAAAAAAGGTTATATTTTATTTTAACAAATAATATTTTTAAGAGCACCTTTAATCGACAAGACAGCAGCTATTTTTACTCAAATAACAGTAATGTCACCAAATTATTACGATAAAATAACCTGTCTAAATAATAAATTTACAATCCTCACCACTTTTCAAATGCTAAAATGTTTTCATATGTAAACTAATTTTAAATACATTTCTCATATTGAAATGTATTTATGAATAATTTCCTTATTTTTCTTGCATGTAAAAAATTAAACAATTTAATGCATAGTGTTTACTATGCACACATATATAAATATGTACTGAAATATAACAAACCTCAAGTAAAATAAGGGAATTTGTAACTCCAGTAAAATAATATTGCTTATAATTTTATCATTTTTAAAGCAAGAACATGTGTGGGGGGAGGGGGTATGAAATGAATATGAAGAAAAAAAGCTATCTGAAATATTTATTTGTAAAACAATATAATCTTTCATCATAAATGCAAATCCAATGTTCTAAAATATTAAAGACACTGCTTCAATAGTTTAACATGAGTAGAAAAGAGGGAAAAACAAAATAAGCATTAAAATAAAAATAGATAATTTGACCAATTTTTGGATACTGTGTGGGATGATTGCATTTCTATAAGCAAAAAATATTCATTTCTCTGAATGTTGTTGTTACTTATGGCACTTGCCATGGACAAGCCCTGCTGAAACATCAGCAGATTTTAAGCCAGAGATATAAGTCTCTTGTTTTACAAGTAGTGCCATCTAGGGCCAAGAGTACGACTAAGCTAGCCACACACCACAACCCTTCTTAGGGGACGACTTCATTCATGCATATTCATTCACTTATCTCAGATTGTAATTTAGACCTGGAACAGAGAACGATCACTTCTGACCCAACATCCCCAGTGGTATTACTTTCGGCATGGAGGACTTTGCGATGTCAACCATATATATGAAAATATTTTATAAGAATAAAAAATTAATAATGCAAATCCGTATTTAAAAGAAGAAAATTGATGGGCTATGCAATTATAATGAAGGGATTTTGAAATTTTAATTAATATAAAACTGCAATTTGTCTTCACTTCATCTACATTTGCTGTGTTCTAAGTGCTCAACAAAATAAAGGAATTCTAAATTATATCCGGATTTTGCATACAAATAAGATTTAATGAAATAATGTACAGAATACTATTTAATTTTAATTACTATTTCACAAGAACTTGCAACCTTTCAGAAATATTTGCAATTATAAATTTATGTATTGAAAACTCATTTTTAACTTTATGTTTGAATGCTTATTTATAATTCAGATTTAGACTGAAACAGCAATAGGAATGAAATGTTCCTTTTTTTGATGAATGAAATGATAGGTTAAATTACAAAAGAAATGAAAAAGAATCAAATAAAAAATATTACACACAAAAAAAAAACTAATTACTTACCCTAAGACCCTTCTAATTTCTTTGAAACTTGGCCTTTTTGATGGTTCATAAGACCAGCATAAAGACATAAGATTATATAAATGAGGTGGGCAGTTTGGAGGCAATGGTAAACGCTCACCATTCTCAATTCTTCCAATGACATCATTATTCTTCACTCCTTGGAAAGGCTTCACACCATACATAAGAATTTCCCAGATACAAACACCTAAAACAATTTAAGCAAAATATAAATATCATTAAAATTTGCAATAAGAAGGGATTATAGTAATTTTGTGGAATTTAGAATAATACCATAAGAAAACTTTCAATCGGTAGAATTTATTCTGAAAAGTAACAAAGAAAGGTAGTTAAAAAGGAATGATTAAAGATTATGATATTGTAATGAATAGTAACTTACCAAACATCCATACATCACTTGCTGTAGTGAAGCGACGAAAATTTATAGATTCTGGGGCCATCCACTTTATTGGAAGTTTCCCTTTTGATGCTTTATAGTAATGTTGATCTTCAACCCAACGGGATAAACCAAAATCTCCTAATTTCACACAATCGTGAGATGAAACCAAAACATTTCGTGCAGCAATATCTCTGCCAAAAGATAATGCATTAAAAAATAATTTTTTTTAGAAAAAGTAGAAAATCTAATAGATTTTTTTTTATCTAACCATATTTATTCAAATTTAAAAATTAAGTTTACAATGAATAACAAAATATTAGAGCTCTTTCTTAATGGGAAAAAAGTTTATATCTCAATCTAGTTATATGAAAATATAAATAAATCTAATAAATGGATTTGTATTCACATCAATTTGTCTTTCATAATTGTAACTTTTTCAATTTTCAAGAACATCTTTAACAGTTTTAACATAAATAAGAATAAAAATGACAGTTACAAAAATGCCAAAAACTGCTGGCTTAAGAAAGAAAAAAGAATTTCTTAATGGAATAAGTCATTATGAACAATAAATACAATACCTACAAAACTATATATACTATAGACAATAAATCAATACTAAGATATTTAACTGATTCTTCGAAATTTTGCTGTTTTAAGTAATAGCTGTTAAAGTAGTAATAGCTGTAAAGTAATAGATGTTTAAAGTAATTTAGCGGGTCTCATCTAAACACATTAAAGTTAGTGTAACCCCAGAAAGTCATTATATTCTTAAATTTTATTCAATATAGAATGCAATTTAACAATTTTCATTTAATTTAAAAAGCAATCGCTAATTTGTACAGCTAATAATATGTAGCAGTAAAAATATAATATACAATATATATTATGAGTTTACATATTTGCAATGTCATCTTATAAAGATTCAAATTGGAAAAAAAAATAATAAGGTTAAAAAATTCAGAAATACCTATGAACAAATTTTCTACTTTCCAAATATGATAGAGCAGTGCTGAGTTGAAATGCATACAGTATTAATGTAGCTAAATCTAGTTGATTCCTGTTGTTTTGCAGATATGCTCTCATCTAAATTTTTTAAAGGAAAAATGGGACTGAGGATTAAATTATTAGTAAAATTAATTATTTATTTCAGAAAAAATAAAAAATAAATTATAAAGTTGCAAGAGAAGTTGAAATTAATGCAATATTAATAGAGTTGCTTGTAATACAGAAAAATGTTTACACTTTCTAAATAAAGAAGTTTTTAAATGATATAAAATATTGAACAGAACATGAGGAATAAATTGCAACGTATACACATTTTGAGATGGATGATTCTAGATTACTAGTCTGTATCAAACAATTAAACCAACAACACTACATAGTACTTTTTTTTCTTCTAATTTGCAGTATTCTTTTAGTTGTTTCATGTGAAACACTGAAATTGGAGAAGATTTAAATATAATAATATGCATATCATTAAACCAAACAATGCATTGATTAAAATATTTGTGTAATTAATAGTATAATTTGGAGGAGGTAAAATATTCTTAAAAAATACAGTTATTTGAATTTCTAAATTACCACTAAATAACCAGAATTATCAGAACCACATTAAAACTCATTTTGCCTTGTAAAGAATTTGTTCTTTGTAAATAACTATCCTGATCCTCCGATAACAAGCAAACCACAATTTTGTATCTGGTAGTAGAAATAGGCAAAATTTGAATGTCTATTAGATGCATGCTAAATAAAAAGATTTTTATTTAAAAAGAAAAACAAACAAAACAGATAAATTCTGTCATCAAATGGAATCTAAAAATTACTTACATCGATGATACTTTTAAAACTTAAAAATACAATAAATAATAATAATAAATAATTACACTTTTTAATGTAATCGAAATCTATTTATTAATTTTATTTTTCATACCTTCGGTTTAATTCTTATAATGACTATGAACTTTCTAATGCTAATTAAAAGACCTTGAATAACTTTTCTTGTATTTCCTTCCATACTTAACATTCCAAAAAGTCATTCACATGCATTAATGCAACTAAATACAAGCATCTGATATTAAATTTATTTAATCTTATTCTTCCTCATATTTTCTTTTTCCAGAGACATAAATCACTGCTCCTAATATTTCTAAATGCAGAATCTAATAATTATTTTCTATCAAATTAAATTCAAACACCAATTAAAAGATTTAAATACATGAACGAATAGAAAAAAAACCTAATGTATTCAAAAAGTATAAAAAACATGGACACAACTTCTCTTTCTCCACTCCCCCTCCCCAATATATAGTTTTCCCAATTCAATTATAAATTTCTTCTGACAAATTTTCAACTTTTGCAAGAAAATATACCAAAGGTTTTTTGTTCTTTCAATCTTACTCTTAAATATTTAGAAGTCATAAATATTAAATGATAACAAACCAACTGAAACTCAGGAACCATCCTGAGCAGTAAAAATGTTTGTTTGATTGATCTTTATTTACTTTTTATACATATTTTATAAGCAAACATAATACTGACACTGAAGGCAAAATTGTTGCTTGTGATTGTCGATACATTTTAGCTCATAAATTTTTGATCATTTAATTAATACGAATAATATTATAAAAAAGGAAATATTTTTTCAAATAAAAAGTAAGAACAAATTTGGCAAATTGTAGTTAGAAGTTGAGAACAAGCATTTAAAAAAATCGGGCTAAAAAGTATTTTAAAATGCATCTTTTTTCCTCAATTGTTTAAATTTTCACTGGACGTTATAGGAGAGTTATAATAGTAATATTAAGATTTTTCATAAGGAAGATAAAAAATGAGACCATAAAAAATACGGACAGCAAATTCAGGATTGAAAATTTATCAATCATAAATCTTTAATATCTATAAATCATTTAAGTGAATAGTTGCTCCAGAAATAGTAATAGCAAAACTTTTTTTTTCCTTACTTCACCATGCTTTGCTAATTCCATCACAATCCAAATGGGTGAATCAGAACATATCCCAATCAATCGAATTATATGCCGGTGATCAAACTGCTGCATTATATCTAAATGAATATTAAAAGAATGAAATAAAAAATATTGTAATAAACTATGCATTGATTCAAAATTCAAATCAAAGATTTCTTACATGCTTCTTCGAGAAATTTTTCGCCCATTGATTCTTCACTTTCTACTTTACACGTTTTTACTGCGACCGCTAATGTCTGGCCATCCTATTCAAGAGAACATACAATTAACAACATTAACGGTAAAAAACCATAATGTACAAATTGTTTGCCATTATAAAAATGCTACTAGTATTTCTAAAAGTAAATTTAAATTTTTAAAAATTATGTAAAAGACAAATACACACAGTGTGTTCGAAAAACTGTCATTTACGATTTCATTCTTTAAATCTTGATCCTGAATACACATTGAATGGCCGAACTATTATGACATCCCGCCAATACAATATGCCATATTTTGTCCTAACTACTGTATGGATTTTTCTTGCAATAGATTCTGAGATGTTGGTAGGCGGTATGAGAAATCTGATACTCACATCTGATGAACTGTTTTTTTTTCTTCAATTCTTTAAGATTGGAATAATTGTTTCTAACTTGCTGTCTGCCAGTACGATCTCATCTTACAGATTTTCAATTGAGATCTGATGATTGTGCAGGCAAACTAAGCCAGTTCAAGTTTCTGCAATGTTTTTCGAAATATCTTTGATCAATGCCAGCTCTATCAGAAGGAGAAGAGCCCTACAGTAATTACTGTCCGTCCCCGGCAGGGCACTCTATTAAAATAACAGGATTCACTTGATGCACGATAACACTTATCTTAAGCATTCAGACAATGTTTCACAGTAATACACATTGAGGGCCATACACAAAGGTCCCTTAAAACACCAATAGAAAATCATTTGAATCATAATATTGCTTTCATAAGCTTGAGGTGTTGTGGCAATGTAGTTGGGATCCATGTTTTCGCACCATTTTCTCCATATTCGCATCCAGACGTCTGCATGGTGCAATTCCGACAACCTGATTAATCGGACCATACTACACTTTTCAAGTTATCTAATGTCCGATCTATGTGCTCTTTTGCTAACTGGAGAAAGCTGCTTTTGTTCAAAACCGACAGTAGAGTCTTCAGAACAAGTCGTCGGCTTCCAAAATGAATATGGGGTGAACTGTTTGTTTAGATAACCGCAGTTGATTTAAATTCCCCGTAATTTCACATACTGCAGCTCTTCAATGGGACTGGACAACTTTGTCAAATCTTCTTTCAGATTGAACATTCTGTAGTCTGGATAACTACAAGCCGGACGCTCAGAGCCGATTTTCTGTTTGGTAATTCACTTTCTAAAACATGAATAACTGCCGCTCTCGAACATTTCATAAGAGCAGCCATTTTACTAATACTGGCTCCAATGCTTCAAAGTGCCTAAAATCATTCCGAACTCAAACTCAGTAAAACTGTTTTTTTTTTCTTTTTTTGCATTTTTTTCACATGCTTTACTCATGCATTCCCATGAAAAATTGGCCGATCTATATATAGGTGTCAAGTGGTCATGATAATTTGCTCGCTAGTTCATATAAGTAACATAATTTGGCAGATGAATGACCGAAAAGAAGACACTTTTGGAATAAGCTTCCAATTTATTCCCCCTCCCAGTGTTTTTACTTTTTCTTATAGGGATTTCTTTCACACAGCACGATATAAGAAAATGAATCTTAAGTATCTTTGAAAGAAAGTGTAGGAGTTGGGGATTTTTATTTCCTCGCTCGGACCGTGTGAATTTAAAAGCTTTAGCAATTTTTTAAAGCAGAAGTTAGAAATATTAAATAAAAGGTGAAATTTGATTCAAGAAATAAGGGAACATTTCAGAATAAAGTAACAGGTTAATTTCAGATTTTTTAAAAATGAAATTATTTAAGATATAAATTAAAAGGCATCATACACTGTATATGTGTGTGTAAAATTATAGACATTAGTAAAACAGTTCGATTATTTTTTAATGGTAACTTTTAAATGACACACAAAAACCCAGAAGGAAAAAAAACTGCGTAAACATAATCGTAAATTAAAGAAAATGGTTTGTTTCTTTATTTTATGGGAATACAACACCAAGAAATCCAGTGAGTTAAAGTTACATTCTTTCTTTTAATAAAGCATAGAATACTGATAGTAAAAAGAGAGCGAATTCTAAAAAACAAGACAAATAAAACAAAGAAATGTTAGAAAAGTTCTTACTTTAGAAATGTATGTCCCTTTGTGAACATCTCCAAATTGACCTTCTCCAATTATTTCTCCAAGAATGACATCAGTTCTCTTCAATTCGTAATCCTTAACTGTCGGCAAAGATTTTGAAAAATTATATAACATTAAAATTTTTAAAAAAGGAAAAATTACCATTATTGTCATTAAAATACTAAATGAATAAAAAACATTAACGCACTACCGACCAGAAGGCAACACAAAATTATATGCTTTGCTTGAATGATAATTATAAAAATAGATTCATTTAAAGGAATTTTTATGATTTTAATTCTTTGTGAGGTAAACTTAAATATTATTTCCATTTTATATCCTTACTTTGTTATGTATTTAATAACTACATATTTTAATAATAAATCAAGATATATTTGATAATAAAGCAGACAAAAGATATCCAATTTGCTTTTCATATGTAAACCAACTAGGTTGAACTAATATATATTTCAGCACAGTAAAAAAATGTTTAACAGAATTCACACTGTGCTGCCAACTAAGAACGCATGCAAACACATACTAAGAAATTAGAAGAGAATAAGTGTCAACTAATCAAAAAGAACCAAACGCATTACAATAAAAACATTCATTGTTAACATCGAATAATAATATTAATAATAATTACTAAGTAAACCACTGATATAAAAAGTCTCATACAGCCGTTTGGTTAGAGAGGGGGGAGGAGAGAGAGAAAGAACCGAAAAATTGGAAGTCTGTGCAAGAGAATAATTTTTAGATTCCTTCTTCAAAACTGTTTATTCACTTTAAAAACAGAAAACAAATTACCTATAGGAGTAGAATAATCGCCTTCTTCTTCAACAATTTCAGCATAATCTTCTAAAAATAATAAACAGAATAAAGAATGGCATTTTTTAGGCATAATACAATATATTTGATATTTCATAATATTTATTAATTTGTTGAGATTATATAATAATTTGTTTTGTGATGTACTTCACAAAAATAGCTTCATGCTTACAAGCACAAAAAAAAAAACTATATATTTACAAAACTACTTCATAAATGAGCTATGCAATCCAAAATTTGATATGCTGCCCTCAGAAACCAACTGCCAGAGTTCTAAGCCAATCATAATTTGAAACATACAAGGCAAACAAAAAAGTTCTTGCCGTTTGCGCGTTTCCATTGAAAGAAGTGCGAATCAGTATGCAAATTCGTGTATGGCGTAACTGAGAAACTGTCAGTCGAGAGTAGGAATTCATTTGTTATGAACGCAGGCCCACTGCTCACATTCATCAATCGGAACTCGTACAGTAGCGAAGCGAAATGGACGTATCGAAGGAGCTCGTTCGGGGTTGATTATTTTACGACTTCAAAGTGTTCTAATCAAGTAGCTGCATCAAGTCGCCGAATTTGTCAAGCGTTTTGGGTTAGTGCTGTCAATGAACGAACGGCAAGGCATTGGTTTCAAAAACTCGGGTTGGGAGATTTATCCCTTTGCGATAAAGCTTGAAAAGGACAACAGGCCTACCAACGGGTCAAACGGTCACTGGGGACCTGTACTCGCAGCAATTGGAACGTGTACAACAGGTATTGCACCAGAAGGAGCCAGCACTGGATAATCGAAAGGGTATACTGTTATTGCATGATAAGGCGAGGTCGCATGTCGCGTAGGTAGCCAGGAGTACGATATAGCAACTTGATTCGGAGACTTTGTGTCATCCTGCTTGCTCACCTAACCTTGCACCACCAGATTACCACCTCTTCCATTCCCTGTACAATCATCTTCGAGGTAAATCCTTCACCAATGAAGCAGACGTGCGTCAAGCTCTTACGGATTTTTTTAAGTCCCACATCCCCGAGTTTTACCACAAGGGGATTGAACAAATGGAGACACGTTGGCAGAAGGTGCTGGATGCCGATGGTGATTACTTCGAGAACTAACAGTAGGCTTCGCTGTTTGTATGTCATGTTCTTTTAGGTCATTAAAAACGGCAAGAACTTTTTTGTTTACCTAATAAAACAAAAAATTATCATCATATATTTAAAGCATTATTTCCTTAAACTATTTCCAATTTTCCGTCCTTTAAATATATTTTTCAAAATACTGAAGAATTATACATATCTCCGAACACGTCATAAAATGAGGAAGGAAACTGTTAACTATATGAAGCATCTCTTAATATTTGCAGAAGGAACTTGTACTAAGTAAATGAATTGCAATCTAAAGAGCAAGCATGCAAATTTAAAAGAACTATATCTCAAAATCATAGGACATTTAACTTCTTTAAAAAAATCAAACTAAAATAATTCTTTAAAAATTTGTAAAACGATATATTGAAATTTAAAGTGTGCGTGTGTGTGTGCATGCACACACTAGTAGCTACTTTATAATGTTACAATATTTATGCCATAGTTTATTAAATTATTTAGATAGCATACATTATTTAGGAACGTCACTGTAATGCTAAAAACTTTGCAATTTGTTACTAAAAAAATAACTTCTTGAATAGTACAAAATTGATACAAAATCATAAAGTGGATAAAAATTTTCAACCTGTATTTCCATGAATATCATCCAAGTATATACTTCCTAAGAATCAGAAATATGAATCAAAACTTGCATAATGCAAGTAAGAAAGTTCAAACATAAAAAAAAAGAAATTATTTTATAAAAAATATGCTCATAAATTTAAATATAATACCTCCGAATTTAAATCCCAGAGCTTTGCTTCGAGGACTCGCAGACTTTAAGCCACTTTTAAAACTTCCATGCCTGCTATAATTTATGTAGAGAAATGACTACAATTAATACCAAGTCATATTAAAACTCAGATCATGTAATGCATTAAGCCTATAAGATGAATTCTTATTCCTACAAGAATTTAAAGAAGCCCAAAAACATGCCAAGCTTTTAAATATATCGAGAGAAAAAATATAACAATACATTATTACAAAATATGTAAAGATATTTATTTTTAAATAATATTTAGCTTGATAAATACCAATACTATTATGAATGTTAATGAGTTCAACCATTTATAAAAACGTAAGCAAGATATAAATGCTAATTTATAAAATTTCACTTTTAAAATAATGCAATGAAAATTTGATAGGAACATACCTTGCTTTTGGAATCTTTAATTCTGAAAAGAAATGAAACACTCCGGTTAATTAAAACTTCAGAAAGCATGCAAATGGTAACAAAATAAGACTGTACATTATAGAGAATTAATAGATAAATGTTATACACACATCATTTAATAAATGTAACAAATAGAACAGGATTGCATTATTTTTCAAAATTAGAATAAGAAAATTTTGGCTTCATTTTCAATATCTTACAAATAAATTGCAATATCTTTAAAATAAATGCGAAACTTACTTTTACTTAATTTTTACTGTTTTCTAACAATAACTCAACATTCAATTTCTAACATATACAATTCCAAGTTTAACATTTATATTTAAGAAACCATCATATAGAAATCCTCTCATGTCTTTGTGAGGTTAGAAAACAGTTTATATGTTGAGATTTAAAGATGTTACATTTGTTAATTCTCAAAAGAACGTTTAATAACAAAGGTGGAGAAAATCGTATTAGATAGCAATAAATTTTAATTGCTCCTAAGGAAAAAAAACCCCTTTGTTTCCACATTCATCATAATTTAACATAACATTTTCATATTTTAAATAAAATTTTAATAATAATAATAATAATAACAATAGCGGATTGATTACTTTCCCTACTCGCTCTATTCACTAATCACAATGCGAATTTATTAGGTATCGCTATGTGATTCCCGTTAGCTACACCAGCTCTCCATATAGTTATGCATTTCGGCTAGTAATAAGAAACTTTAAATGGAATCATTACTAAATATAAATTTAAATTATTTCGAGTTTTATGAGATGTAAACATTAATTTTACACAAGTTATAACAAAATAAAACCTTTTAATTTAAAAATTAAATTTTTCTGGTCAGACAGAAAATTATATGTTAATGTTAGCAAAAATAAATAATTCTGATACGTTTAAAAATCAAAATTTTACTTACTTCTTTTTTCCCATTTTTTTTAAATGGGTCGCCAAAACCTGTCAAAAAGTTACATGAGGAAATTGCACGTATAAATCGCCATTTATTATAATTATTACTTATTATACTTAGTTTTTTACTAATTATATAATCTAATTACTTTTAAAATGTAAAATGGATTATTATGCGATATCTGAGAGCTCAATTAGAGAAATGTTATTACCCCCCCCCCTTCGGAAAATTGCTGCCGCCGCATCTGCCCTGTGCTGTCCTAAATAATTTAATTTTGCAGTGCTATCACAATGAAATAGATAAAATCGATTAACAAAACGTTTCATGCAATATTTATATTTAAAATTAATTTATTAATGCAAGAAAGAAACGCGCAATGTGATTCATACAAACATATTAAAAACAGCTAAGTAACAATTGTACATACCCGAGTAATTCCAGAAAGAAGATCTTGTTCCATGAACTAAGCGACAATATCCATCAATAAGACTTGCTATACATTCAGCAACATTAGAAGAAGGACAAGTAATACTCAGTAACTAAATGTATAAAAAATATTTCAAATAAACTATATAAAGCACAAAAATTGTCATATAATTTTAACGAAAGAATTACATAATATCATGTTTACAATTTTAATTTCATTAAAGAATAACGCAAAGAATTAAAAACACTAAGTATTCAATATATGTTTTACATAATAAACGAGCTGCTCTCCTGCAACTCGTAGTTTAATTACATATTTGAAGAATATGTCTGATTGCCGATTTACAAACAGATTTTGTTTGCCTTAGAGATTCATCAATTAATATACAGTCCTTTATATATATATATATATATATATATATATATATATATATATATATAT
>JAOUZG010043721.1:597426-659603 GCA_026289955.1 Argiope argentata
AACATATATATATATATATTTTTTTGTCTATTTATTTATTGTCATATATATATATATATATATATATATATATATATATATACTGTTAACAATGTAATGTACAGTAGCATAATGGACACTGAATAAAAATAGACAAAAAAATCATTATATAATATTTTGTGCTATTTTTTCTTGAGATACTTCAGATACACTAGCATCTAAGCGATTTTCAAGCATTTTAAAATTGGTATAACCAAAGATACAATCGATGATAATAGAATAAACACCTAAATTCAATACAGCAAGATACAGTAATGTGAAAAACTGTCATAACTCGGTATTTTTTATTTATGTATTTTATAATTCCACCATAAACTTTAAACTAATTGAACCAGGATGCACTTTAGTGGTTCAAGATACAGAACTTCTGAAATAAACAAGGTAATAATCAGAAGACTAATTCAATTTTTAAAACCCAAAAATCTTCCTGACTAACTTAGCAAATCAGTTAAGTTTTAATCTATAAAAGTTCAAATATTTTTTAGGTAAGGAGCACTGCTATATTGGCCTATTGAAAAGCAGTAAAATATAAAATATACATATCATGTACTAGGTTAATTTCAAATTGCAAACTATAACTGAACATGATTGTGCAGTAGTTGCTCCAGAAATGACAAAGCTTGAGATAATGTAAAGCACCTATTTTACATAAATAATTTAAAATCCAGAAACTCATTTTACTAACAATAAGTATAGTAAAAAAGCTAATCTTCATTTCACATACACCAAATAAACCCCTTGAACTTCAGTCAGGGAGACATAATAAGAAAAAAATACTTACAGCAGCATTAGGATCTGTAAGGAAACTTATTCCTGCATCAGCACTGACAATAAGCTCTACTGGAACACTCCAACCAGTCTGTTTAAGAGGAAATAATGTTTAAAAAAAAAGCAATGCACACGGATTATAACCACACAAAAACGTACTTCCAAACAATATAAGTAGAATTTCTATTCATGCTTTCAGCATATTCCGAATATATAAAAAGAAATAATACTTAGTATTCAACCCACACAAAAGCTGAACTTACCCCTAAGGCACACTTGAAAGTTTCTCTATCATATTTCACAACAGGATGAACCATATCAAGAAACATGAACATGCAATCTATTTCTGACAAAGAAGCAAACCTCTTAAATTGATTTTGGATCATTTTGCGAAGTGCTTTTGGCTGCAAATAAAAAATTAAAATGTAAAATAATTCATCTGAAAATTATTTGATAATTAAATTAAAATAATTGAAAAAGTATGATATATTTCTAGATGATTAAATAAAAAAAAAGTTTAGTTCAAACACTAGTTCTTTTGGATGCGAATATCACAAAAATATAATATTCCTTATTCAAACATACTTGTTTGATAAATCCCTTTTATCCTACACCAAACTAACCAAAGTCTGAATTTATTCTCAGTTCACTTGTATTTTTCTCAAGTAAAAGCACCATGGCAAGAGGATGCTTTAATAAACATGTATATATATAAAAAAAATTTAAAATATAAATTCAAGGTTGATCTATCCTACATAGTATAAATAAAGTGGTGAGGGAGACGACTTTATATAAGTGACAATTATAATGCATCACAAATAATATCAAAAGAAAACTTCACTTAATGTTTCAAAAGGAATGGCTAATACCCAGATTCCATACCATTTCAACATTAAGCATCATAATAGAACAGAGTATGGCTTTTTATTTTTCCTCACCCTGAAATTTTATAAGCAGTTGTTTCAAAGGAATTAGACAAATTTCAAGAGTAGATCAAACAATAAGATAACAATCAAACAAAGCATAGATCAATAAATGGAATAAGCAAATGTCTTAAAAGACTTTCAGCTTATGAATTACATAAAAGAAAAGAACACATCAGAAGAGTATAACACAGGTTTAATGGGAAACAATTCCCAATAACAAAACCCAATTGCAAGAAAAATAACGTTACCAATTCATAACATATTATTACAGATACAATGGCAAGTTGTATATAGTATCAATAACAAGTCTATGGAGCATTTAAATATATATTTAAAAAAAGTGTCACAAGCTTTTCACATTGATATTCATGTGTCTAAAGAATTAAATAACTGAGAATTTACAATCCACTAAATCTGTGTTGTACATTTTATTTGGAGCATCCCTTTCTTTTGCACCGTTCTCAGACAAATAGCTTCCTGTAACGATCCCTTTTATGTTTGTGATGCCATGTTTTACTGCCAAAATGATATTCCGTATGCAAACCGAAATGCTTAAAACTTGCCCAAGGTCTTTTGAATCAACTTGTGAAAATTTCAAGAATTTCCAATTTTTTGAAACTAAGAATTTTCAAATCAAGTACACAAAAGTTAATAACATTCCAGAAGAAATGATAGTAAAGCACAAAATATCTCACCACTCAAATACAATTTTCAAGTGACAATTTATCAATTAAATTCTGAAATTCCCTATTTAAAAAATTATTTCATAAACTTATAACATGTATTGGTGGAGCACATATTAATTTCATAATATTTTCCTTTGATCAAAATAACCCCTTGTAAAATAAAATAACAGCAAGAACAATTCAACAGATTAAAAAATTTTAAATTAGAAATAAATACTTTATTATTAGTTATCACAGCTGACGGAAGGAACTTGTGTAATCCAACGTCTTTTTCTAGGAACTCAAAATTAGACTTTTTGTCCAAAGCTACATGGGTCATATCTTTAAAAAATCGCCTAGAAATGAAACAAAAACCTTTTTAAAGAATGTACAAAGAACATATTATTCAGTATCAGCAAAACATAAAAGGAAATTTTTCAAATTATGAAAGAAGTGAATTTGATTCTCCATTGTTGTTTTCTTCTAGTCTCAAATAGTTATGATGTTTCAATAAAGCATGAAGTTTAAATTTTTAACATACATGTTAAATAGAAATTAACAAGCTGTGAAAATAACATTAAGGAATAAACATTGGATGAGTAAAAAATGAAATAATAAACATTTTCCTAAAGATGATTTATATCAGAAAAAATGTGCTAGCTGGTTAAACCCATATTCATATTTATATGCAGTTACAAATCAAACACAGTATATTAATAATATAGGCAGTAGTAAGACAGAAAAAATCAATAAGGCAGAAAATTTCAATAATGCTTTGAATCATAATTATTCCTTGGACTTCCTACATTCTAGCATAACTTTAAAAAAAAAAACATTCTGTCCTCCATATTTCATTATATTCTATCTTATATGCTTCTATCTTTAATATATTTAATTAGTTATTATGATAACTAAAACGCAATTTATTTATGAAACTAAAATATATTTCAAATCTTCGATTCCTAACAAAGATAGTGATGCGAGTTCAGATTTTTATTTACTTTCTTACTTTTATATTATATGGAAATATTCTATTTTAATTTACTCTATTCTTTGCAAAATTGGAAAATACTTATACAAAAAATTGGAAAATTATGATTGCAATTTCAGAATGATTATAAAAAAATAACCAAAATGTTGACGTAACCATAAAGAAACCCAAAAAGCCAGCACAACATTTTTCATGAAACACTTTAGGATAGACATTTAATTTTCCCTTCAATAGCTCATAAGAAGGTTGGATATTGAAAAAATACGAAATATGGTCTTAAATCCAAGCAGCTATTTGAATTTGCTGATCTCATACTTTGAATTTCCAGCAGGGTAATAGACTATATATATATATATATATATATATATATAAGGCGAAATCATCAAAAATTTTGGCCTTCCGATTTTGACGGATTTACACGTACGTTTCAGACTTCTCTGATTACAACCCCCCTCCCACACACACACACATTTTTCGAGTTATGTCTGTTGGTCTGTCTGCTTATCTACAGGATAACTTAACAATCCATTAAGCTAGAGCAATGAAATTTAGTATGAAGTTTTACCCGTCAAATATGTAGATATCTAGTAAAATATAAACGAAAACCGACGAAGGGAAGTTGTCTGTTCGTCCGTCCGTATGTCAGCACGATTTTTCGAAAACACAAAGAGCTAGATGGGTGAAATTTTTTAAGCAGATTTATCATTAAAATTGTAGATTTGTGTTCGATTTTGAACCAAATCTGTAACAAAAGCTAACTATTTATTGTTCTATGAAAGTGCGAATATGTGAACCAGACAACTGATATATGAAACGAATTAGATAAATTTGGTATGCTGATTTGTAGCTAAAATTGAATATCTTTATAAAACCTGAATCCAGTCGGTGAAAAGAAAGGAGTCTAAAATATATACTCATTTTTCTTCATTATACAGCGAAACACATGATCCTGTACCATTAAGGAAAGGGAAAGATATTAACGTTTCCGAAGTGCATAATCTTCGAAAGTTTGCCGATTTCCACACACTACTATAGCCTATTATACACTTAGAAAATGCAGAAGAAAATAGAAAAGGTGCTAGATTGTATAAGTGCACTAGAAAGTCTTGGGGAGAAATCTCCGACTGGTTTTAGTCAGGTAATACGTTATTTAATTTAAAATTGTGTTTATTTATATTTAGCAGTACATTTTTAGATAATTTGATACATCTTTTACAATTTTTTCACTTTTATTTCAGCATCTTTCAAGTAAATTTGAGAAGGTTTCATGGTTAGATTTTTCTCAATATTCTTTTATAATTTTTTTCCTTCTATATATGATTCCATATGATGATAACTATATATACACATACATATAAGAACACTATTTATACATATAATAAATTTTATTGTACTTTCTCTTTAATGCAATTTTAACTTATTCAAATAAAATATAAAACTAATTGTTTTTGGCTTGTTTTAGTAATGTTGTTAATGCATTATAGAAAGACAAATAGTCTGATATTAGCACAAAACATTTCAAAAGTATTACTAATTTATACAGTCAAAATCTCAACTTAAGAAATTCGAAATTTCACCTAACCTAAAGAAAAATCTCATAATTGGTAGATTATAAAAATTCTATTAAATAAATTCAAATCTAAAATATCAAATAATAGTAAAGAAAAAAGAAGAGAAAGAATAATAGCATCAAAAGTTAAATGTCATTCTTAAACATTACAAAAAGTAAATCAATCACTCTTTATAATCCATTACTTTTATTTAAGAAAAATTAATATTACCTGATTTCTATACAGCATAAGTGAATAGCTAAATCTTGATCTATATTGTTATTGATCTTCAAATAATCATTTTTAACCTGAAATAAATGCATTTAAAATTATGAAATTAAATACAGTCAATGAAAGAAATAATTTTTTTTTAACTTTCAATTGCCAAATTTTATACATAAGCAACCATTTTATACAGAAAAAAAAATATGTTTGCTTATGATACACAAATAATAATAGTAATTGTTATCAACAATAACCAACTGCAAAAAGTCCATTAACAAGAGAATGAAGTTACTATTTTTAACCACTTCGAATAAAGTTGAGGATACAGTAAAATGAGCACGTTTCCTTAGACATTAGCAAAGAAGGGCCTCTGTTTATATACGAGGAAATCTAATGAATCATAGATACTACCCTAATCTGACAACGCATATGGAATAAATCTTTTGATTTTTTTAAAGGATTAGTAACGTTGTTTTATAAAATAATATCGTTGCGAAAGTCCGACGCAAGAACGCGTTGTTTTGCTCTGAGGAGAAACCAAGCAAAGTTATGCGGTGATCGACCAAGAAGAGTTTAATGCAATTGCACATAGCCCTTAAGAGAAACTAATGTAAATTCACATATTCCGCATTTACCGCCGGAGGGTTAAAATTATGCGAAATGGATGAAAGTTTCATAAATAACCGAACAAAAAAAAAAGGTTTTTTTCCCCTCAAAATGTTAAAAGAAATGAAACAACTTACCTAAGGGCAATAATACATAGAACTTAATTGTTAAGAATTGGACAAAAGAACATCAGAAGTTATAATTGAAATTCCTTTTCATATAAAATATTTCAACATTGTAATAGAAATTCTCTCAATAAATGCTCTCAGATTAATCAAATTTATTAACTATCAAAACGTCTTCAGTGAAGAAAAGAAAAAAGTTATAAAAAAAGCAAACACCACATTTTCAATGTATATGTAATTAAATAATAGCATCCACAGGAAACAAGGCATACAATATGTCCAGGGTACATTTATAGATTTCAGATGAAGTCTGAGTTACTTTAATGTGCTTTGATTTTATCTAATTAGGAAACATGAAGGGATGGACCACGTCTTTTTGAGCATTAATCACACCACAACGGGTAGACCCTTTTCCCATACTACAACTGTGACAGGATGTAGAATAGATTATAGCATGGTCAAAGTTTATATAAAGGGAGAACTTAGACGGAATTGGACCTCAACGCCATGTCCCAACTGTTCTAATATATATTCTGATCACACAGATAATACTAGAATATACGGGGGGGGGGGCAGTGTTTGATTTGGCCTAGAAACAGATTCCAGTTGAAAAGAAATGTTTAGTTTAAATTTCAAAACCCCAAACGAGATTTTCTAAAGATTATTACAATTAAAAACTTATATGCTCTGTAATATTATATATATATATATATATATATATATATATATATATATATATTCTGTTCAAGTTACTGGCATACTCTTTTGTAATCCAAAATATTAACATTATTCAAACAATAAAGGTTATAAAAAATATCAACATACAAAATCACACTTATTATAAATAGTGTTAAAATGGTAGCAACTTCACTTACTTGTTCATAAAAATACAAAAATGTCACTTTATCTTTTTCAAACATATCTCTCAAGTCTTTAGGAACAAATCTAACACGCAGTTCAAACCTACAAAAGAAATAAAATAAAAGCATGAAAATTAAAAATAATTTTCAAATATTTAAAATGTTGAATTTGTGAAGAAATTGAAAATGAAAATGATTGGAATTGAAAATGAAGTCACTTAAGATTCATCCATTTACAAAGAAACAAAAATTGGAATGCTAACAGAATTTGAAACTATTTAAAGATGAAAAATATTGCAAGAGAGAGAGAGAGAGAGAGAGAGTAATTGAGAACAAGGAATATAACAATTAGCTTTAGTCTTATCAGTAAAAGCCTTTTTTATATACAGTATCATTCAATTCCACATATACAAACTTCCAGATTACTCAAAGGGTGTCAGTTATGTACATTAAAGATGCAATAAAATGATTGAATTATGTGAAACATTAAACAAAGTTTTTAGAATGTTAAAATAAATGATACATAAGAAAGATAAATGACAAAATCAATAAATTATTTAACTAGAAAATTTATCATATGAAAAAATATAATTTTTAATGCAATATTAAATATCTTATAATTACGGACCAATTTTAATTATATTCTATGAGTCTTAACTTTTATGGTAATTGGAAGAGTACAAAGTAACTGAACCATTTTTTAAAAAGTAATTTGAATTGCAATATTTTTCAATATGAGCTTTTATGTTAATTCAGATTTTTTTTTCATGAATACTTATTACTTCGGAATCAAATTAACACTCAGATTTCAGGAAATTGGTTTTCCACATCCGTATAATATACAGATTGATTCAAATTAAAGTATCCCTGTAGGGGCGTCCCAGCGGGAGAACTAGTGGAACGTGACGCCTTCAATATTAGGATTATATAAATTTTAGGCAATGAAAAATGAATTGGTATCATATAAAATTAGATTTTTTTAAAGGCTTCTAGGTGAAACGTGTGAAAGCGATTGGTTTACGGTAATCAATATGAAACATGACATCACCAACCAAGGACACGATACGAGGTAAAAATGTAATAAACTTTACTACACAACACAAACAGAAATATCAATGATGGTAACAAACAAGACAGCAAAAAAAAATTTACAGATAGTTTTCAATCTGCCAACCTTCCTTCAGAGCTAATATGTTATACCGTGTTATAACATGAAACACAACGGCATTTAATGGATCGGGTTCGATGCTGCGCACGTGCAAGAGTATCTTGCTCTTCAAATCCGCCAGATTTCCTATATTCCCTCTATAAACCTTATCTTTGATAACCCCAAAGCCAAAAATCACAAGGTGGTTAGGTCAGATGAACGTGGAGGCCATCTTGTATGAAATGCACGATTGATTATGTGATCCTCAGTAAAAATGACGTCGCAGCAGTTGTTTATTCACACGTGCTATGTAAGGAGGAGAACCATCTTGTTGAAATATTGTTGTAGTGAAGCGTCGACGCTGCTGGAGTTCCGGAATGTCAAAAGTTAATTTGCTGCGGTTAAGGAATAAGTTGTTGGTCCATGTAAAGTGACTTTCCACAAAGAAAAATGGTCCAATCAAAACAGTCGCAGTGAAGCTTATCCAAACAGTAACATGCGGTGAGAATGCAAGGTCATTTGTTGAACCTGGTGAAGAATCGCAGTGTTGTAGAAACGCAGTGGAGTAGATACGACAGTTTTGGGAGTGCACTGTTCCACACATCTGAAAGTGAGCCTCATCAGTCCAAAGGATGTTCCACTTCCATCCATGCCAATAAAGTCAAATCGAAGCAAACGTTCCACGCACATTGTTCTTGGTTGATTTAATTTTCACTAGCGATGGATCTTATACTTATGGGCTTGCAACCAGCATTCACCACCAAACTGCAGAGTATGGCAACTTCAAGTTGCCTTGATTCGGTGCAATCACTAGATGCCCCTGTTGTGCTCGAAATGGCTTGCTCAACCACAGAGGTTGCGACGTCTTCAATCATCTGCGGTATCTGCGTTTTACGTACACGGCTTACTTTCACATCAAAGCTACCTGTTTCTTCGAAACGTATGACCATTTACAGCAAAGTGCAATGTGCTTCGTAATGATTTCTTCCCTCGGTACATGCGAAGCGCTTTAGCAACGTTATTTCTGTTTTAATAAAATAACTTTAATGGCAATGCATGCGAATTAAAATTCACATGTACATCCTCCAAATGTGAAGGCCTTACTTCAAGTGGTTTTCTCGCCATGTAAATAAAAGTATCGCAAACAAGGATACTATTTCAATCACCCTATATATTATATATAATAACATAATTTTACTGATTAGGGACAGAAAAGATCACAAATTTAGAATTCAATTTATTTTTTCACTGGAGGGAATATTTTGTCCCTAGAATCCTTTCACACAGGAAAACAGAAAGAGTGAGAAATTTGTTACTTAATGCTTTTCAGAGATTCTTTTAGGGATTTCTTAGACCCATGCAGCGGAAAGCGAATCTTAAGTATGTTTGGAAGGTATGACGTAGGCGTTAGGGATTTTTACTTCTTCGCTTGCAGCACGAGAATTGGGGTTGTCTTATAGAATTTTAGAGTGTGTGTTAAAAATAATTAAATAAGTGGTATTGGGAAAATTAGGAAATAAGAAAATTTTAGAATGAAGTAAGAATAAAGAACTTAATATAAAATTTACTTTTTTAACTAATTTTTTTAAAAAAAAATTAATTATGATTTAAATTAGATTAAAAAATATCCTTACATATATGTATACACGCATCGGTTTCATATTTAAAAATTCCCTATTCCTTGAATTTCGTGTTATAAAGAGCATTTCTTTCTCCCTGATTAAAATGAAGGCAAAGTCCCCTATTTAGAGAATAATAAATCCAAAAATTAAATTATTTCCACAGCCGAAAAAAAAAATTGTCAGTTTGGATAAGAAAAAATATTGGATTGCTTTTTAGATTATTACATTAAATATCTTGCCCAGATCAGAAGAAAAGTAAGTATAACTTGTCACTTGATATACAGGAAATTCCTTTATTTCTTCCCATTTCACAACGCAAAAAAAAAAAGTGAGATATATTGGATTGAAGGTTTACATTTAACTTCTGAAATAATGAAAAACACAGCAGATTGCTAGAAATAAAAATGAATCTCTTTGAGTGGAAATCTTAGCATTTTACACGAATTTCACAAGAGTGTTAAACCAAAACGCCCAAGTCTCTGCGCGAACTTCAGTATAATTATTAAACAAAGAGAATAAATTATAAAAAGAAAAAAACCTTCAGTTAAATATGATGAAAATAAGAATCAATGAAAGTTATTCCCCTCTCTGTTTTGAATTTGATAGTGGAAAGATCCAACACAGTCAAAAATGAACTTTTTCAAGTCAAGAACCAAAGACATCGTCAAATATTACTCAGTATATGCTTAAAATTTTTTTTAATTGATTAGCGCGAAAATATTAGCTGTATTTTTAGTAGCCTAATAAAATAAGTACCGCTTTTAACAATAGATATTTTTGTGCATTGCTTATTGGAGCTGTTCCATAAAGTAGATGCTTTTTGTTGTGGTTTTGAACTTCGACTTCAAGAATAATCCTAGATGTAACGAAAATGTTTGGTCCCAGTGAATTCATCAGAAAAATAGGAATCTGATAATATATATACAGCATACCTCCAAATGCAGGGATCATTCCAGCTTAATATTTATCACATTAGAAACTTAAGTACATAGAAAGAAAATAATAGAAATAAAAGGTATATTAGAAATTAAACAGAAACTACTTCACTTACCTCCATTCATCAATTGGATAATACGAATACTTTTCAAGAATTTGATACATCCCCGCTTCTGAATGCAGCCAGTAGAACTCATTGGAAGGAGTATGTGAAAGTCGAATACCAAATACTGATTCAAATGGACGGGGCGTTTCAGAAAGACGCTTCGTAACAACATCTATAACATCCTACAAAATAAAAGGCTACTGTAAAAATACCGGTGTACTTTTTAAAGAAAATCAGGAATAAGTCTTAGCCATGCTGTATTTAATAGAAGAACAGTAAAAAAAAAAACGATAGCATTTTAAGAAAACTTTATCGGGAATCGGATGTCAAATTCAGTTGAATGAACTAAAAAATATTACTTCCCACGTTTTTATAATTAAAAAAAAACCCAGATAAATAGAATTTTATGGTTTATACAGGTACGAATTTATTATTTTATTTTGTAATTAATGAAAAACAAACTGGGTCAAAAACCTTTTTAGGAATACAGGGTTTGCAAAAAAATAAGTTCACTGCAATATTCATCTGATCAGTGATTAGAATTCTCTCATAATATAAGAAAACAATAAAAAATACATATCAGAGAAATTTTGTCACGACTGCTCAAATTATTATGAGTAGTGAATTTGTCATCCAATTTTCTAAAACATGCAGTCGATAATGAGGGTTAAATTAAAAGTCATGAAAGCACAGCAGATAATAAATTAAACTAAAAGCGCTACATATATTCTAATTAAACTAAAGGTACCACATATATTTTAATTAAACTGCTTATTATACAGGACGTTTTGAAATTGAAACAAAAAGGAAACAATTACAATAAATGTTAAGAATTTTAAAAACAAAGCCTGCTATTAAAATCTACACAAAATTTCAAAAATTCATGTATAAAACTTACTTGTATTTGATACATCGGAAAGCACTAACAAAATAAAAAAAATTTCTTAAGCCCAATAACATTAAATTCTAAAGCAATTAATAATTTTGTAATCTGATGTCACTTTCTACTTCATTTATAGCATTTTCCCCCTTCAAAAATATTAATAAAATGTATCCAAGTAATAAACGATTTTCTCTTAGAAATGCAGTAGATACGATCCCTCATTTAACAACAGAACAGAGAAAAGGAAATTTTTTGTAGTTAATAATGGAAATGTCTTCCTGACTATAGTAAAAAGCGATTTTTATTTATTCCATGAAATTAAATGGTCCTGTTTAACTCGTTTCAAATTTACAAACATTAATATTTGTAGTACTAGTAACTGTCCATGCTCACATGAACTATTAATTTTCATAGGTCGATTAACTTTTACAGCTTAGCTATTAAAAATCTGATTAAAGCATAAAACACAGTAACAGTTTAAAACTCATTGACTTAATTTAGATACTGTAATTTACATAATTGGGAGAACTACGTTACATTTGCTGAGAGGCACCAAAGAAAGCTTTCGTTGATGTACATAAGCCTTGAATATAAAATGACATTTATTTACTTTTCAAGTACCGCTCCCCTAAAAAAATCAGAAAAAAACAAACCAGTATTAGAATGTTAAAAATTATTACCTTTACAGCAGTAGTTTCACCAAATTTGACAATATTAGAATTCCCATTGCTAAGAAATACTTTGAGAGTAGTTCGCTCTTGTTTGTCACTGGGAGAATTAGAATCAATCATTTGGTACTTGGCATTCTCACCACGTGACATAATGCATTCCTGCATGTCAGATTCATCCAACATCCTAGAAAAATTATAAAATGTAATTCACTAAATACCGAATGTAAATAAAAACATTATTTATAAAAGAATTCAAATGGTAAACTATAAAATTAGTTTTAACTTATATAAATTATCGCAATGATAGCTTCAGAACTTTTACTGTATATTTTTTATTGATATTTTATCATAAAACATATAACAAAACGCAATCCTTATTACCGGATATATTTTGAGATTTCATATATCATTATTATCAGATTATATATTATATCACTGTCTATCATTCATTATAATAGACAGAAATTAAAATGATTCGTTTTAATGTAGTAGTCCATGAAAGCTTTTCCATTCATTTTAAGGTGGTTTGTGAAGATACATTCAAATTTCTTTCAGAAGAAGAAAAAGATGAAAAAAAAAAGTCTAAATAGCTGTGACTAAATTTTGGATTCTAATTTTAAAAACATAGAAAATTGAATTTTTTAACCCTCTGGTTGTTTTAGATAACACACACCGTATACTTGTGATAATATAAATATTATTCTACCATTGACATTAATGTGAATGAAATAAATGAACTGATAAGTTGTACGACGGTGTAGAAGTCCCACTGCTGTATTTATATGAAGACGAAATACTTAAAAAATATTTCATTTATAATTGAAAGCTTTCCAGCTTTCATTATCCCAGTACTATTACTCCTTCACGTTTTTAAAAAGTGAGAAAAAAGAACCTCACAAAAATGCAAGATTCTAATGTTACATTAAACACGGACCTTTTTTTAAATATTTATACGACAAAATATAATTCCAATAAATTGAAACTGAGACAAAATAAAATGTTTTTGTAGAGCATTAAGTCCCGAAAAAATAAGTGATAGTAAGAAATGTAATCCAAAATATTAATAGATGTTCTGTTTCTTCTTTTTGAAAGAAACATCACACAATAATGTTTTATAAAACTTAGTTTAATAAGTAGTAACATACACCTTCATATTAGAATCCAAAAGAAACTACACTAAAAGATAAGCACAAATGAAAGACAAGATTTCGAAAGAAAAATTATAAAATTAGTTTTCATTGACTTTTATACTTTTCAAAATTAATGAAATTTTGCCAATTTCACATTCAGACAAATTTCACTTTTAAACAAAAATGGAGAAGCATGCATATATATCTTTAAATTATAAGAAGGTAACTAATATCCTAGCACTGATGAAAATAAGTGTTTTTTTCCCAGCATTATCAAAAATTCAACAAAAGCAATTTGATAACCTGCAAACATTGACATCGATCGCAGAATGTCTTTTAAAAAAAAGAACTTTCAGAGACTTGTTTTTAAATTCTATTAAAAAATTCGCTCAATACTAAATCAGCATTCATTCTGAAGTCGCCTATTAAGGAACGATTTATATTAACACAAAAATTTCTCACAAAATTATCCAAAGATTTCAATGTCAAATTCAGTGGCGATTTTCCGATTATTCAATCTGGGCAATTGCCAATGACCACTGTCATGAGAAGGAGCTTCAGACAGAATTTTTGTTTAAATTTATCTTTAGATGTCAGGGATATATAATTCAAATTCTATGAATTATAAAATATTAAGAAAGTATTGACACTTTATCAAGCATATTAGTCACGTTCATGTATGTTTCATTAAGCCTACTTCGTTGTTACAAATAATAAAACAAAAAAAATGAGCTGAAATAAATCATTAACATGCTAAATTTTTTGAAAAAAAACACCCGTATCGAAATAAGAAAGTAATTTGGCGGTGGACAAACAAAACAAATGGAAAGTATGGAGTTTTAAATTTCATTCAGAAAAATAATCACGATATATAATTAAATATAATTCTTGTCGCTAGATGAAAAATAGTAAAGCACTTGTCACAAAGCATTAAAAATGTAATGAAATTTTAAATGAAAATTAAGAAAAATTATAACTAGTCATAAATATTAGCAAAATGATGATTAAGAAAATATGATAGAAATTTAACGGATACACACAAATCTAATAGACTTTACAAAGCAAATACAGACAATAAGAAATGGGATTAATACCAAAAGTGGTTTTTCAATAAGAGATAGGTAAGAAAATTACGTAAAACGATAAATATGAATAACGATGAATAAATTTCGTTTGGAAAGCATAATTTTTGTTTATTATTTTAGAACTTCGGTTTTGAGTTGGCAATCCCTTTCCTTTTTCCCCAAGTGAAGCCAAATATGAGGTTTCCAATGATCAATCCCAAAAACGGAACAACCATCAGACCGCAACAGTCTATAAACATAACTCTAAAAGTCAAAGATCTAATTATAAACGAAAATGCAATTCCTTACTTTATTTAAATTATTTGCAGACATAATCTTCGAATAATTACAACAAATGAACAAGGTTGGGAGAGGGTATCACCATTTTGGAAGGCAGTGGAGTGTTTATTATTATTAATAATAATATTACAATACATAAATTCATAACACAGCAGAATTTAAACACTTGCGATAGCAAGAAAAGCAAAGGTGAATGTGCGAAAACAATCCACTGTAATTCGCTGCTAGGCTACACAAAGCGATATATTCTAGGAATTGGGAACAGATTTATTTCTACGTGAATTAATTTTCGACCTAGGATTGCTCCTCTAAACTGTGTTTCTCCAAACAATCTTAGTCGTTAGATCGCAAACAAAATTTTTCTTATGTGACAATTGCCTGCTGAAGTGCGCGGCAAGGCTTTTGCAATTCTGTGACAAAAGCATCTGAATGTGCTTGGCACGTCTTTCTACCACAAGTGATTAATAATTTCAAGCTCTCTAATTCTTAGAAAAAAGTGCTTCTGAAGATGATTTACCTGAATCTTTTACATGGCATTCAAGGACATGAATGAATTTAATGTAAAATAATGTGTATCCTTTGGATATAAATCAATTACCATTTGTATGGGTAAAAAGGTACTAGACGTTATACAGGGCATTTCTAGATATTCATATTAAATGTCACTATATCATAACTTTTATAAAGATCATAATTTTCAGATTTACAAGAAAGTAGCAAAACATTGGCAAAAAACGAATTTTTAAATTACATACTTTTTATTATTAAAACCTAAAAAAAAAGAAATATGAAAGAATAAAAATATCTTGAATAATGGGAGGGACTGTAAATAGATATCCTTGACAATTCACATTTTGTCGCCGCCGAAAACAGTTTTGCATACAAAGCGCATTTTCAAACCACAATTTTTGTTCCTCCCAAAGTCTGTGTTTCCCCAAAATTTTCTGTTGGGAAAAAACAAACCACGAGCCAACTACGGTTATTTTCTTTTCCATGTTGTTTTCTTTCCCAGATCAATAAACTTGTGAACTAAACGTAAAAAGACAAAAAGAAGCTAAGTAGAATTATAAATAACTATTAGCAAATTATTCGCTGTGTCTTCTCTCTCCCTTCCGAATAACTTCTGAAATGATTTCAAAAACACCCTTTTCCTATGCATGCGTTTTCAAAATGATGGTATTTTTTCGAAATCATGCTCTTTGATATTTGCTTATAAAAATAAACAGCAACTTACAGCGGTGTTCAAACATGTTTTTTTTTTTTTTAAATTTCAAATTTTGCATTCAGTTACACTAACTTAATCAATGTTTCCAAAAGCAGACAAACTACACTGTTACACACTAATATAATAATTCAGCTGGTTATTCAAGTGAACAAAAGGCACACCAAAAAGCAAATATAAAACATTCACCTGAACACTGATGCATAAACTAACAAGAATAAAAACAAAACAGATGGTCGATTTCATTTGTATGTTTGCTATCTAAACAGCGAAGAATTTTACAGGAAAATCCGCCAGAAAATTCGTAAATCTTAAAAATCCTTTAAATCTAAACCTACGAAGGTAATCTATGATAAATTTTAACAAAGCCCCGAGAAATAAACATAAAAACTTCAGCGAAAAGACTGTCGAAATCAACGTGGGCAGTCTTTTCAACTTTCTGACATGCTGTAATAAATGTACTTGTATCGTTGTAAACCGTATGCCACTAGCGAACAATACTTAAGAAAATATTTATTACAAAGCGATCCTTTTAGTTTTTTTTTTTTGGGGGGGAGAGGTTAATCACTGATATAAATACCAGAAACCGAATGTGTATTTTAGACGCCTTTTAATCAACCTTTTAAAACCAACATTGGACACAGAACTATGATTGTAGTCACAAAATCATGTACTAAGTTTCATATATTTAAGTCAACCAGTTTTAGATGTTTACGAGCTAATGAAGTGCAGAGAGACAGACGATCAACCAATAAATAGATTTGATAGATGTTTACACTTTCGATGTTAATCTGAGAGCCAAATTTCATTAATCTCTCTTCATTTTGAAGTTATCTTTAATATTCGATCAGCAGGACAGACTTCCGCTGAATGGATTTCGTTCAAATTTGATTGAAATCTACAAATATGGTGCTAAGTCCTTAAACCATATTTCATTCATCTAGCTGAAAGCATTATTGAGTTATCGTACTCACAGACCGACTGACACACAGATGTAATTTTGGAATTCTGGAGAGAGGATGCCAACTCACACCTTCCTTTGTCAGTTGAAATGCAGTATAAAACGAGATCTACATGAAGTTGTTTTCATATATTATTAAAAGCGGAAGATAAATCTAACCATGACTAAGGTAATCTCAAAAACTGCTATACACACCGAAGAATCACAGATTTCAATTAATGCTAAATACCGGGATACATTTTATCTAATATTTTTAAAAACAAAATTTTAAAAAATGTATAAATCAGCACGGGGAAAAGTAACTGCAAGACGTGGATTTTATTTATCACTAAATACAATAAAGCTTAACACATATTCAGTCGCCTATGAAGGAGGGTGTGTTTGTTTTCAGTTTGAACCGATGAAAAATTGTAACACAAACTGGCAAGACACAAGGTGACGAAAAATTGCCGGTTTTTATATTAATGGATCTTTTTTTTTCTTCAAAAATTATGTAAAATAATTTATGAGGGCCTTTACTATCTCTGATTGCAAACGATTGCGATGCTGTAATGATATAAATTTATTAGTTAAGTGTGTAGAAGAAAAGGGTCTGTTCCCAATCTCGCTTAATCATTAAGATTTTTTTAATGTTTATTGTGTTTCTGTTTGCATCACGTAAGAATTTTTTGAAACTCTAATATAAAATATATCTTAGATCCATTATGAACCAAGCACGGCCTTCTAACTTAGTTCCTAAGCAAATGAAAACAGTGCTGCTCAAAATATGGATTTTGATAATATTTCAAAATTTGCTGAGAAAAAAATTAGGAAGAAGAAATTCCAAATCTCATTAAAATAAAGTTTGCTGGATTAGACTAGAGAATAAAACCTGAAAACCATTGAGTTTTCATTGTAAATTGCATAATAATTAAGTCCGCTCTAAATACTATCAATAAGAAAAAAAGATTTCCGGCATTGTAGATTAAACTGACTTATTAATAAGGAATTTTGCTTTTTGCATTCATAAAAAAATGTTTGCAAAATAATTAACATTATGTTCTCATTACTAATACAGTTGAATTTTTTTAAATGCTTGCTCAATTTTACTATATAATTTGGTCGACATGGGGGAGATAAGTTAAAACTCTGCACCAAGTGTCATAAGATATACGTCACTGCAAATACCACCGTTCAAAAACCCTGAGCGTTTAAAATTTCATTGAAGCGTGCACGTGACATTAGTTCTCCCTTTCTTTTTTTCTTTCCCTTTCGTATATGCTTATACATATTTTTTATAAATAAAATGACACTTGTAAAATAATTGGTCGAATTTCTTTCAAGGTTATTGAGCCTTTCGCTGAATCACGAGAGGAATATTTTATTGCTAATAATGATAACACTGAAATTAAAAGATCAGTTTTTGTAACGTGACATGAATAATGTCGCATACAGAATGGCAGATATTACGACTTCTAACACTTTCGTTAAATTTAATTAGTTTTCTGAGTCGAGAAAAATATGGCATATTAAAATGCACATGGTATATTACAAGATTAAGTTTAATTTCGACAAAGCATGGAGAAGGTAAATAATAGCTGGGGTGATTAACAGATGAGATGTGAATCGTCCATTAGGTTCGCGACCCGAATCTCTAAAGCAGAAATCTTCACAATGCACAAAAGCTTAAATTCATAAACGAATAACACATTGCCAATTCATTAAACAAATAAAACCCCAAATGTTTTACTAGTTTTCTTACATATAAAAGCACGTGCATTTCTCAGATTTTCAAAATTTTAAGGAAGAACAATACAAAAAAAAGTTATTATGTTACAATGAATTCAATAAAATCTAAGAATTATGAAATATTTTGGAACAATTGTTTGGTAACATTACATAAATGCATATCCTTAATAACGATAAAATATTTTTCGATTTCCGCAATGCCTGTATAAAAACGCGTCCGCTCGTTTTATAATGAGCGAATCTCAAAGCAACATAGTAGCAATCAATGCCAATTATCGTAAACTGCATAGAGTATGCTGTAACAGTGATTTAAAATGGATTTAAAGAATTTGTGTTTTGGATTATGCGAGAACCGAAATGGTTTGTAACATAACTGCAAATCTTTACATTAATAATCACAAACTGAATTCTACCGGAGAGGGAGCATCAGCAACATGGGGATCAGATGATTCTGGTATAATAGTTGGTTACAGGATGCGAGCATTTAGACTGTATAGTTGAGTTACCTCATTTCCATGAAAAGACAATTTTCTACAGGAGGGCTTATGTCGTGATCGTTGAAGGCTATTGGGACTAAACCTTAGTTACTACCTCCGTGCTATTGAGAGTACAGAGAGAAAAATTGAGCACCATTATTTCTGCCCCGAATGAGTGAGAGTTGCTCCGACGAGGTTAATACAAAATTGAGTTAATTCAACATGACGTCAAGACTGCATGAAAAACGTACACATGCCATCTAATTGCACTATTTCATATCATGCACGGTGACGTCACGTCCTTTTCCCACCTGAAAGATGGGCCAATGATTGCAAAGTTAAATTGTCCCGGCGCACTTCGCATGAACTATTTGACTCCATTTTTAAGTGGTTTATTAAACTATCAGTTACGAAAATGAAGCATCGACTCCTAGCTTCATTTCAATTAAATGAACAAACATACTTTCCAGAATCAATAAAACTACATAATAGAAAAGATTATTTTACTGGTTAGAATAGGAATTTATGACATGAAATCAATTTCTTCGCAAACTTTCTATTTAATTAAAACACTAGGTACTTTCTAAATTAACAAAAGCTAATGTATTCTTTCATAAAACTAATCAACGTGGTCGCGGTTCCCTAGTACTACGATCTCGACTTCCGACTCTAGGATTTCCTAGTTCGAAAGCAGATTTCAACGAAGAACCGCCGTATAAAGGACCTGGTGCACATTAAACGTTGCAGGAACGGAGGGGGCGAATCCCTCTCGATATAGATGCTTGGAAGTTTGGAATGAAAGTATCCATTCAGGTTTCGTTTGCGTCATCTGAACACAATTCATAATTACCAGGACCATTTCCATAAACCTCCGTATTGGTTCTGGTGCGCAAATATAACTAAATTAACCTAATCAAAGATATGTATTGTTAATATCATAATAACATCGTGGTAAATAATGACTGCATTAATAATTACAAAGTCCAATGGATCATATTAGAATACATTTTTATACAGCAGAGATAGCATATAAGAAAAGCAGAAACACAGTAATGATAAAATAAAGATACACTATAAACTTTCAACAGGTTTGAAAACCGCTAATTAGAATTTATAATGAGACAGTTAACAGAAATCTGTATTAATAGCAAAGATTCCTGTGTGGGTTTTGGCGCTATACAAGCCAGACTGTTTGATTTACAGCCATCATATTTGACACAATAATTAAAAAGTATGCTGAATCTTAGCGTTTTCCCGTATTAACCCTAAGACATACAAATGTATTTAACTTTCTAATTAGATGACACGTCCTATTTTGGCCATTTATTGTTAATTTGATTTTTTAAAAATAATACATGGAGCATTTAGGATATTAAAGCTTTCCGAATTGATTTTTGCATATTTAAATTTCTGTGGCTAAGTTGCAGGCTTGAAACTAAAAATTCAGCAATTCGATGCGCGTGGCAGACACGTCATGTATATGCGAAGGGGTTAACTTCCAAAAATAAAAAATAAGTAAATTTTACATCATTTCAAAATTTAATCCATTTTAAGATAACAATTTAATAGTAGTGAAAATTTTTGCTGGCTTTGAGAATTTTTCCCTTCAATTTTCAACTATAAATTGCATTGTTGCCTTGAAATTCAAACTTTCATTATTTCATCAACCATCTGATCGCTTGATTTTTTTGCATCATTGAAAACTAAAGAACAAGGTTCCTGTTTAATATCGAGTTTTAAAAAATGAAGTTATAATATCGCGAAATTTAAAAAATAGATGAACCGGATATTTATGTATTTAATAACGCCATGTCAAGGGGCTGATCTCCATTAGAAAGGTTCATGTATACAATAAACAGCGTGTATGTGCCAGACAGTTAAAATAACAAGGCTTTAATACCAATAATTTTGCGGAATCATGGACTGTTATATCTAAACGATATAAAGTAAATAAATATAACCAATATTCTCAACGAATCAGCAAGTTTCCAAAGGCGAATAATTTATTTTAAATAAAAAGAATGATCCTTTTTATTGCGACTACAATTGAATGAGTTATAAAAATCTAAATATTACAATCTTAAAAAAAAAAATCACATCTTTAGATCACTTTAACGACCATTTCAAAGAAGATTCTTTAATCAGCATTTAGAGTTTCCCCAGGGTTGATTGGCCTAAGATTAATAAAACGTTGAATGTTCCGATATTGCAATATTCGAAACTTCATACTTCCGTAAGTTTTGATTGCAGAAGAAAGAAACTTTTCTTTTTAATTAAAAAGGTGGAGTGCCCAGAATATAATTTTTTACGGCCAAAGAAAGCACAAAATTTAAATTTCATAATTATTGGAAGTATACTTATCGACTGAAACAAAAAATATTATTATCTATGTCATTTAAATCCTTTTAAAAATAAAACTTAATTTTGTGATGAATCAGAAATTTTTTGTTAAATAGTTATTATTTTTTTAATATTGTATAAATTAGAAAAATTATTCCGTAGCAAACACAAGACTTCAAAGTTGAATCTTCTGTTTTTTGTATAAATATTTTTTAAAAATATGTTTGGTTTCAGCAAAAAATCTTCGTATTAATTGAAGCTTAATGGTACTTTAAATAAAAGTTCAATTTTACAGAAGCTGATAGAAAATCAGACAACACATAATACAAATAACAAAGCGGCTCAAAGCTTGTATATAATAGTACGAGTTATATGACTACCCATATTCAAAAATCTTTTGTTGAAGAAGCTATTAAGACACCAATCTACATAAAAAATTCGAATGGAAATTTTAGCGAGCATTAATCCAGCGAATATCATGGCGGCTAGATCATGGAGAAATCATGGGCATGAAGTTACTTATATTTATCTGAAACAAATGTAACCAGTATTCCTGTCGAACCAGCTGGTCACCTGAGGCGACCAGTCAAAAGACAACCAACTATATTTATATACAACACTATGACTCGGAAACTAAATGACGCAGTGCGCGATTTCTCAACTTTTACAGATGTAATTTTTTAAAATGTTCCTTACCAAAGCGACCACATATTAAATCCCTAACCACAATATCTTATTACAAAACTGTGTTAATTAAGAATGCTTGTAAAATATGGAGCGCTCCCAAAGCAATAAATCCAATACTATACAAATAAATAACGCATCACTCATTTTTAAAACTGGAAAAAATAGCCAATTTAAAAAAAATCAAGAATTTTCAAAGGATCTGTCGGCAGAACTTAAAATTTGTTTTAAAATTAATTTAAAGCATTTTTACCAAAATTGTTAAATCCAGAATCGATATTTATACAAATGCCATAAATTAAACACTTGTATGTACATAGTTTAGAAATATAGATGTTTGGTGAAATTGTGGTCTAATCAATTAAACAAACCCTACCAATTTGATTGATCTCAACTGAAGTACGCAGCAAGAAGCAAAACTACGGAATGTATCATTACGCTAATTTAAAAAACAATCATTCATATGAGCCTCTACATTTATAAACAATTGGTATTTTTTAAAAACAGAATTCAGTTTCAAACTCTAGTTAATTATAATTTGTATCATATAAAGTTATTCTGGTTAATTCCTAAGGAGATATTTCTATAGCCCTCAGATGCCCAGAAAACGCTTATAAACTTGTATTACATAATCCATCTAATATTTATTCATAAGTAGCTTTCTATCTACAATCAATCTGAGTTGCCACAACTATAGTATTAAAAAAAAGGAGCTTGGTTCCAATGCAAAGTGAGCATCATTTCTAGACGTCAAGTCAATGAAGTCATGCACAATATAATGGTGTTACTTGCCGAAAGACAACAAATAACAATCCTATAAAAATCAATGACGCTGCAGCCTAAAGTGTCAGCAAACTGCCGGATCCAGTTTATTGTAGAAACACACAGTTGACATTCAGCTATTCAAAACTCTAAACTGACAGCTTACACGAGTATTGTTAGGTTCTGATCAATGGAAACAAAAGCATTTATATATATTTCAATTTCTGTAATTGGGCGTATTCACTGAAGCATAAGAGGAATGAAACAAACAGAACTGAATAAAGGCCCTAAACCTTGGTTAAAATTGTTTCTGTGAGCATCAAAGCCTTAAAATTTTACCCTTAAGTTTTAGCTTTGGCACAAAAATCAATAAATATCGAAAGAAACCATCTTCAGTTAGTAATAAAAATACCAGGATGAAATAACTATGAATACGTTAAACATAAAATGTCAGCTTTCGCGAAATGGCATAATTCAATACTTCCAACTGGTGACAAAAGAAAAGCAAATAACATTGGGCTTCTTAAACCGTGGATCGTGTACAAAACAACGTAGAGATTCCAAGAACATTCAGAAATTCTTCCAATTTTTCAGTATTTGTAGAAACAAATTATTATATTTTACTTTAAAAGATTTAATAGAATTTGTTGCGTTATTATTGTAAATTGAGTTTTTATTAGTCATTAATTAATACTCCGGTAAATAATTATTTCCTAATGTTATGGTCACGATTAAATTTAGAAACAAGGTCATGATTCCCTCCCCCTTCCCGGGCCAAAATGAAACCGAGAAAGGAAAAAGTTTATTTCCCACATAAGTTATATAAAGACTAAGAAAAAATTGAAATACAAAACAGATTGGCTTACGTAATAGCACACGGTTGAAATTCTAAATGACTAGTATGTTTCAATGAACTAAATGTTGAAAATCAACCTTTGTAGAGAATAATGTGAAACAAAGAGAAAGAAGGAAATTTAAAATCGCTCACTTATTATAAAATAAAAAGATTCTATTCTCTTAATAAAAACCATAAATGTAATATAATTTTCAATAAAGTTTCTTTTAATGAAAAATTACATTTTTTTTTTTTTTTTTTTTTTTTTTGCAAAACTTCAACTTTACAACATTTACTAGCATCGTCCTTCAATTTCACAAACATCCACGATGTTAAACAATTACAAAAATCAGGATAATTATTTCTTTTTGATGCAATTTATAGACACGTGAGCTTTGTTAAGACTAGTTTTTCTGGACCCAAATAAACACAAAATACTATAAACTATATTATGTTTGATTAAACCGTTGGTCTTACATTAAAAATTAATTAATAAAAAGATTTGTTTCCTAAAGTAGGTGTAATCAAACCAAGATCATACAAAATTCTAGAAAACACGGAATAAAAATATACATAAAAAAAACTAAAACCCCGCAGTTATAGAAAGACGGCTTATAGAAAAATATTTTTTAAAAAAATAACCAGTTGATATTTAGACAGGTTAACTATTTAGAGATAAATTATAGTAAAAGTAGTGTTATTTAATTTTATGTACACTTTACGATCTTCAACTATAACACAGACAGGAAAGGTTTCAAAACATAAAAACGATACCTCTTAGGAAAAGCGAGTTACTGGCTATTAACATTAGAGGCAAATTCCTTACTGCGTCCGTCAGTGCGGAAGGATTTCAAAAATATAGCTCCCATTAGGTAATATGAAACGAAAAGAAAACCCCCAGTATTTAAAAATTTAAGATTTGTTTTCATTAAAGGTCTACAGCAGAGACAGGCATGCTGAACTTATGACCTAATAGCTCAATATTCTGGCAAAAGACGACATAAAAAGAAATTTAGTAAGCTAATAGAAAAATATAAAACCTCGAAAGTGTTATTTTCAACATTCTAATAATTTTGAAAATGTGTTATTTTTCTCCATAATGTGCTCTAGCAGAGTAGTTTTCTGTCTTGAAAAGAGTAAAATCTCATTGCAGAAATTCAATGTCATCTGTTATTCAGACATTACACAATATGGCTCAACTGCAGGGATGCACAACCTTTTCAGGATGAGGGGCCAAAATATGAAAAAGGACCATGTTGAGGGCAAAAGCAGCGCGGGAACGTTAAAACATGTTATAAACGTGAAAACGCTTTTTTTTTTTATTTCAATACGCATGAATTACAATAATTACTTTACTTATTTTACCCATACACACATTATGCAATAAATAAATGAATAAACACAAACATTATAGATATAATTAAAATACTTTAATACAAAAAGAAAAAGATTTCTACTAAAAAGGTGGCAACCTTAAAATAGAATAACAGAGGGAAACTTTTTGTTAATTATACAGAGAACACAATTTAAATTTTGAGAAAAAAATTAATTATCAAAATTAGTAAGTATTAATGAGATGACTGGGACTAAATATTTGAAGTTATTGATTTTATGTTGGGATTAAGATTGGTTGTGGCAATATGTAGAACAGAAGATAGGTTCTCATCTGCTAGACTATTTCTTATTTTTGATTTGTTTACATTCATTAGTCAAAAAGTTAGCTCACATATGTAAGAACTGCCAAAGAAAGTTGCACATGCTGTTGCATTTTGCTTTAAGCCTGAAAATTCCTCGGGTAAGTATTTATAAAATTCTAATAGCGGTTTTCCTTGAATTGATTTTTGAAAAAATCAGAATTCTGTAAATCAATTAAGATTAACTGCATACTCTCAGCCATTAGATTTACATCAACAGAAAATGGAGATGAAAATACATCTAATTTTGTTAAGACACTTTTCAAAATCTGAAAATCAATCATCAAATGCTTTAAGCAAGATTTGAATTCCATCCTCATTTTCATGTGTGAAAATTTTTCACGTCCGCGAGCTTCTCCTATACGAAAACTCGTACTTGCTCGCAGGTAGCCATGAAAGGAACAAACTGAAAAGCCGCGTAATAAAAAGTAAATAAACTGAACAGTAAATTAATGGAAGAATGTAAATTATTTATTATGATGTAGAATCGTTTTCACATCCTATTTTTTTCATCTTTATTTGAAAAACTCCCATTTCATTTTAAATTAGTCTTATTTCATTAACATTCGCGGGCCAACTTCCAAGTCTACGCGGGCCACAGGTTGTGCATCCCAGCTCTACTGTATACAGAAAAAGAAAAATTAAATAGTACTGAAATTTCCAAACTATTTTTTTAAAGAATAGTTTTTTTAAAAAAAAATTGATTTTATTTATAATTAGTTTATAAATAATAACAATATTTTTTCTTCGAAGCATTAGGCATCAATTTTGTACAATTTTAAACAATATTATTTAGCACGAATTTCAACAGAGTATTTGCACAAACTGAAAAGTAATTTTTGTATTGATTATAACTAATAAATTATTCTAATTATTTTAAATGTATTAGAGTATAACATTATTTATTAAAATAGTCAAAGGCTTGGCATTCATATCCTTATATAATAGAACTCAATTTCATTCATAATATTCTATTCGAATGGTTATTTGGGAAAATTTTTAAAGGTAATACTTCAAGTTTCTTAAAATGTATTAATTTATCATTAGTTGAACAAAGCAATCTACTTCCACTTCATTTTGGCAAGATTTAGGCAGATTTTTTTTTCTTACTATTATTGGTTTATTATTAAGTACTATATGGATTACTTTTTCTAAAGAATTTTGTACATTACAAGCCTCAAGAACTTCTAAATGATTAGCAAAAAGAAATCAAACGACATCTGGCTAATTAAGAATTACCAACTAAAAAAAGAAAGTTAAACATCAATTATACCGGTAGAATATAAATATTGTAATTCTTGTTTTTATTATTGTTGTTGTTATTAAGAATCGAATTACTGGTATTTAGATTTGAATTAATTATTATTTGCTTAATTACTCATTAAATATGTTATTTAATTGAAAATCAAAGTCACTGTAATTTTGCAAGGAAAAGTCTTTCTTTTAAACAAAGAATAAATTACTTCGGTAATATTTATATATATGAATTATATACATAAATTTAACTACTAATTTAAAAACATATTAATTATCAATAAATATCGATAAAGCCTATCAACTAGGTAAATAAACATTAAAAAATGTGGAAATTATAAAATTAAATGACTATTAACAGAAATAAATATCATGAATTAAAATGCCAGAAATTAGGGAAACACATTATATTTTAAGTCAAAATTTATAAGGCCATATTTGTGATCCTTTTAAAGGTCCTCAAAGAATTTTAACGCCATGTGCTCTCAGGATTCTTAATCTGCTCCCGATCTTGCACAGTATTGTAATGACATGCCCCTCCCCCTCCCCACCCCTGACGAGAAAACAATGAATACCCAAATCGAACTGAATGGTGTGTTCAAGTAAGCATGAAATGATTCCTTAACAAATTTTCAATATGAAACGGAAATCAGATTTCAGATATGGAGAATTAAAAGAGAGATTCTGAATAATTGAAACACCTTTTCTCAGCGAAAGAGTGAAAAATAAATAATTTCGAAAGAGTCGGACAGAGCTATGAAATTTACTTTCTCACGGTAAAAATAAACACTGCCTTAAGATTTTCAGTAAATTCGATTTTTTTCGAAAATAAAACGCACAGCTCGACAATGCTCAAGAAAAGACGCCGAGTGCAACCCTTAATTAGCATGAAATCTCTAACGGAAATAGAAATAAAAAGGCAAAAGAGTTAAAGACCTGTCATAACTTTTTCCGCAGTGAGAAAAAAAATCCTTAATTTTTCACGAGTTTAAAATAAAAGTAACAGAAAAGTGCATCAAAAGTCAATTAAGAGCACAGTAGATATTCTGAATGAGTTTCAGCTATCTTGCCTTCACGTAGCACAGCTGTTTATGATAACACTAGCATGAGATTTCAGCTCACGTTCTTAAATGTGAATTTAATTTCTTCTTATCAATGCATATGAAACAGTAATACAAATAAAAAGATATCTAATTATACAACTTTAAGTCTGTATTCACACAATGTTCGTGAAGTGATTTAATACTCTAGAAAAGTTTAATGAGTCCATTGTGCGTGAAATTGTACTTTTATTGCATATTAAAAATCATAAAAAAGTGATATTGAATATATTATATCTTAAATATGTTTTCATAGCATAATCTAAGCTTACAGAAATGAGGAGGGGGGACAATCGGAAGTTAAAGATCTTTGCATAATTGTAAACAAGCAATGTAAGATGAAAACCTATTTTATGTTCATCTATGCTTACTTATCTTAATAAGAGTGAAAAAAATCCCAACTCCCACATATTTAAAAAGTATATAAGAGGAAAAAAAACTTAATTCTTAAGCTCCAGGAAAAAAAATTCAATCTAATAAAAATGTTAAAAGGTTACATCCTTCATGAAATCATAAATCTTAATTGTTCTGCTCGAAGAAAAGAAATAAACAAAGAACTAGTAACGGAAAAGAGCCATCTCCCCTCCACCCTTAGTAACCTGAATAGCATTTAACCAATAAGAACAAAAGCGGGAAAATTTACGATATTCAAATAGAACTTGTATAACATGTAATCAACCAATGGAAATATGGCGGGAATATTTGACATTCAAATGATGACAATTTCTATTAATAATTAAGCCAATTATAAATCGTACTATCAAAATATTATTTAGGCTTTGTGCTGTTTTTAAAAATCAATCATTTTATCATATTCATAAAAAAATATTAAATCTTTAGCAAAAATCATTTTGAAACATTTGGGTTTCGGATAATACAAGTAACGTAAATTCGTTAATTTCCGGTTCCTTATAAATAAACTAGAAATCTAATTCAAACTAATCTCGGCAATTGTATTAATTATGCTCAAAATCTGCAATAGAAACTACTAAAAGCAAGTATGCATAGTATAAATAAGCAGTACAAATACAGAATAAGTTTATAAAAATATGTGACTAAACAAAACTTAAAATCCTTTCTTTACCTGAAATCTTGCTCGACAGTGAGCCCTTTTAAATACCAAAAACTAGAATTGGCTGCTTGGACCCCATAGGCTTCTTGTACAGATGGTACTGGTGATAAAGGAATAGAACAGCAGCTAGCGGACTGACAGAGCCGCATGCTCAGCTGTCAATTCCGTAGACCGCCAGTCCAGCAGCTTTCTAGTAGCACTAGCTATCAATACAGCCTTGAGTGTCGATTAGAACTAAACTCTTTTACATTGCTTCCCAACAAGTACTCTCCGATTCGGCTGCCACATTTGGCGCTAGTTTGGCCAGCGCCGGTTTTAATTTATGCCACTTTAAAACTCTGTCGTCCTCCCGCACGTTTCCTTTAACTACCTACTCTGCTTCCATTACTCTTGGCGAAGAGATCCCTTCGTGGAAAAAGAATCTCCCAGTAAATTTTCAACGAAAACAAGCGTTTCGACATCTGAATAAACATGACCTAACATTTAAATAAGATCGGTTGACAGTGTTTAACTAATTCTGCAGAAAATAGTAATCCACAGTTAAGTAAAATTAACGGGAACTGGGAAACGGTTATGAATAAACTAAACTCCTCCTGTGATTTGATTTTGATAATTGTATTCAAACAGAATAAAAACATAGTTGTATGGGAAACAGATCAGAGGGAACGTAATATTTTTCGCATGCATTCAATTTTTTGCAACATTGTTAATTTGCTCTAAGGTATTTCAAAACCGTTTTGTGAAATAAATGTTATTATCTATTGTAAAATTTTTATTTCTGACTGATTTTGTGGTGCAACGCCAGATTTGATTGTATTACATTAAAATATGGTAAAAAGCTGTATTATAGGAAGGATACAGCATTTTTTTAAGTATTACAAGAAAATCTTGTAATTAGGTGAATTATATTAAATATGCAATATAAAAAAATTCGCTTTCATTTATAATACAAAACTTTAGTGCTAAATTTTAAAAAACACACAATTAAAGCTATAAATTACTAAGAATTGAATTATATATAATTCAAAACGATAAAAATGAAATTTCCTTCAAAAAGGCTGAAAAAAATTGAAGATTTTAGCAATAAAATGAACTAAAAGATACTCAACTCTGTCTTTAAAGAATAGACATGATTACTTAAATATCATTGAATTCTATATTTCATGCTTGAATTTATTAAGCGAAATTTATCAAATTTTAAAAATATAGTATGCAAAGCTTTTTCTTAGTATTTACTCCTTGATTTTTACATATCGCATAGTTACAGACATATACACAGAAACCAGTTCAGTTACGATACACTTTATACAACAATAAATTCAGGTGAACTATACAAACAAGTAAGAAATAATATTGTTTAATACATGCCTGTGAAACGAAAAAATAAAGAACAAGATTTCCAATAAGAAACAATGCCGCTCAATATGTGTCTATAAAACTAAAATATAAAGAGTAAAATTTCCAAGAATCTGACCGAAACAACTAAGTTATTGATGGAACAAATCATAACTCGGTAACGTGTGCCTGTTAGATGTTATTCTTTAGAGGAAAATAAGCAAAGTGTAAAAAGGATACAGAACAAATATTCATAAATCATGTTAGGAGGAGAAAAAACTAGAAAAATGAAATAAAAGCTTTTCGATTTATTATGGGAGATTTATTTAAAGAAAAAAGTCAGCGAAAATCCGATATAAAAATTATTACAGCATAAAACATACAAAAAAAAATGAATAAGAAATTTTTAAATAAAATGTAAAATGCAATAGGATTTTTTAAGGATTTAAAACTTTTATGTTGTATTCTTTGCAAGCTCTTATTCACCATAAGTTCGTCATTTGCAATTATCATTTGCACTGAGCTTTCAAGTAATTAGGGTTTTAACTCTTAATGCATTCTTAAAAAATTTTGTTCAGCGCTCACATGATAAAGTAAGGGGGAGAGGGGCATCAACCTAACATGAAAATCACCTTCACACTTCAGAAGCCATAAGAAGGTGATTAAGACATCACTGAATGAATCGAAACAATAATTATAACAATGCATTGTATCAAACAATGGGGACGCATAACACAAATCGTGAAGTCGAACGTATTTCAAGATAGATACCAAAAAATGTAATGACTGCAAAACAATAACTCCCATTTCAATAATTTTTCTTTCATGTGAAAACTATAGAAGTGTATCCATTTTCTTATTACTTATTATTTGATTCATCTATCAAAATAAATCAAAATGCTATATTATATATATTTCGCAATGGATATGGCAAAATAATAAAATCATACTTTTCAAGAAATTCAATACCATTTAAACAATTAAGATTCTGATTATTTTATTTTTACAAATCTTTTCTGAATATCAAAAATTATATCAGCATATGAGTCCTCTTAGGACATTCACTAAAAAGAGCACGAAAAGTAAACTTAAACATAGTAAAGCTGAAAATTCCATTCACAATGACCATCAATGAAGTCGAAATTCAAACTCGTGGTTTTCCAAACAGATTGTATTTTTGTGCTTATACTTTTGGCAAGGCTGACGGGAATATGGCCAACATGAAAGAGTTTCAAATATAGAATGCTTCAGAATACAATCATCGTAACATGCATAAATTATTTCGCAATTATTTGTCCAAATAACAAATATCCAGAATTTTTTTATATATTGCTGCAGAACAATTAAATACCCATGAATTCAAAACAAAAGCAAATGCCTTTATATTTTAAATAAAATGGTTAATTAATTTCTTTTCTTCGTAATATTTTCAGCCCAAATTTAGTTAAAATGCTTAGTGTTTCGTACTATTAACATTTTTGCTGTAAAAAATATAATTTAGAATATAACTTTCTGAGTGCATTTCGATTCAATTACAAGGAAGGGGGGGAGGATGCTATTTTATTTACTGAAATCAAGAACAAATATGGAAGGGAATCCAATTTTAAAGATAAATAGGAAATTCGAATACGCATAATACAATGCTATTTGAATGATTAAATTGTGCATATCTACACACATTAGCATTTCCTTTTTGAAAGAATAGAGAATGTATAACTATTTCATGTAATAAAAATCTTAAAGCAAATTCTACTTCTATTCACTTTCTGGTCATCACAATATTAAAAGTATGTAAACACCTCATATTTGATGCTAAAAGACGACACAATTCGTACTAATTTAAAATGTAGAATAATTTACGATAAACCAGTATCTTGTTAATACCAGCATAATCTTTATCCTCGTAAAGGCAAGTGATGGATTACAAAGACTTAGTTGTTAGTGTACCAATTACACTTTGAAAAAACAAAAATGGCAAATTACGCAATACCAAACCAAATTTTAACTAACATAAAAAATGATTTTAAATTATAGAAAGGTTGGATCATTTGTAGTGATTTAAGGTCTGAGGCAATACATTTAGTTTTATCTCACATATTGCCGAAGATAATTATTCAAAAATTTTAATGAATTTGACTAGCTGTATTACTTTTCTTATTCCCTAACACTTGTTGATTAAGTATCACTATTTATTCCAAAAAAGAAACTCTTGAACAAAGAAAAATCACATAAAACTGGATTTCTAAAACGGCTCAGCAATTTTAAAAAAATATGTCAGCATCTAGCATTTTAATACGACTTCTACGAAAATAGGCAAGATTTTCAATAGCCACAACGCCAGTAAAAAATGTCGTAACCAAAAGTTAAAAATCAAAACTAGGCAGTCGCCGCCATAAAAACGAGAGAGAAACTGAAAGCAAGGTGCAATTGCCACGCCTTAATATGCATATCTAAGGCGTCACGTCAGAACGCTAGACAGGCCAAATTGTCCTCCACTTGACTCTTACCACATGTTATTCAAGAAAAATATATAATCCGAGTGGGATTAATCAAATATCTTATAATTTAAAAAGATTGCATAAGAATCAATTAGGGCTAGAATTGTAATCATATCAAAATAATACACTAATAAAATGTAAATAATAAAAGCTGTTAATCTAATATCGATTTTAAAGAATAATTTTTAAACCAGAATGAGTACAAACAATATCCACTTATGAAGTTCTTGAAAAAATCACGGCATTCAATTTTTGTATAGGTTTTCTAAGCCCAAATTTAGCTAATGAATTAATTTACGAGATTATTCTATTTAAATTCTAACTGTCAAATTCGGAAAACTTATTACAAACTACTTAGAATATATAACATTATATGCACCCTATATCGCCATTGGATCTTTACATATTATGCGCAAATCAGCCAAATGGATTTCTGTTCGAAATCCGGAACATTTTGTTGCTTTCTAAAATTTACTCTATGATATCTTGAAAGACACTTGAAGGTATCGTTTTACGAACACTTTTTTAAATAAAACCAACGGAGTTGCGAGAGATCAAAATATGTAATGAATAAAAGTGTCCTTATGTTATCAGCGGGTAATTTAAATTTTAAGCTTCACTATAGTTGTCGAGTTTCTTCCAACTCGACAACTATGCCCAAGCAACTATAACTCGACAATTATGTCCATAAGTGTGTGTGTTACATCGCGAGTAAAGTTGTTATACAGAAACTGAAATAGCCAACTTATAAATGTAAAATGGCGAGGACGTAGTAAGGAAATGCCATAGCAGAATTTCACTTCAGTACAAACTAGGATAATTTTAATAATAATAAATAGGATATAATTTTTTTAAAATATAGTAACGGGAATTAGTAAAAGAGAAAGAGACGAATTAAATAATGAAGCAAAATTTGTTAATAAATATATTCTAGCCTATTAAGCTGCCATTCTACTTTTAACAAGGTTGTTTGAAGAAACCACAAATTAAAATGCGACGCAAATTCCAATAAATTATCCTTAAAGTAATAAGAAAACTATTAAGAGGATTCGTGGTTAAGAGAATGTTTTATTCAAGTCATATTATGCATTAATATTTTCAATTCATTAAAGAAATTATAATAAAGGAAGAAACAAACCTTGCTATAAACATTTAAGTGCACATATATCCATTCAACACCAAAAAATAAAACACCTCGTTATGCCCTTTAATAATTTGATAAAAGTATAATGAAATAAAAGAGGCAAAAGGGTAAGGGAAATGAACAAAAGGAAACAAAAACGGAAAAGGAAACACAGTAGATAAGAAAAAATTATTTTACAATAATACTCATTTTAGCAGCAATTGCAGCAATCCAGGAAGTTCATTCTAAGCTGAAAATACTTCAAATAAAAGTGCTTCAAATTTTCCACACTAGCAAAAGGGATAATGGGTAATCAAAAGTACCATCATGATTAGAAGTTAGAATTTGACCATAAGGTTCAATTAAATAACATAACTCTACTTTTAGTTTATCAGTTAAAACAGTTTTTCTTATAGCCATAATCGCTTAATCAAACAATTACAGCGATGTAACAGCAATGGTCAGCTTTGCTGCAACTACACTAATTTTAAACGAATTGTGACAACTTCACGTAGTCTTTGAATTCCTTTCAATATAATTTTAAAGAACTGAAAGAGATTAATGTGCTAATTAAATTAGAATCATATGAAATTAAAACAAATTTTGTATTTGTCATAAATATTTAAACTGCACTGTAAACCAATGATTTAAATATTAACCGGAGCTATACAACAATATGCCTTCATAATGTTGTAATAGTATCACATAAACCCCATTTTAAATAACAATGCATTTCAATTTTATAAGCCATATTAAGTTATTATGGCTGCCATCATTTTTAGAAATAATCTTACAATAGTAAATATCGTCGCAATGTGGTCATTAAGCGATATAACAGTAGCTAACCGAACTCTAAAATGAGAAACCCATTGCAGTATCTTATTTGATATAAATTTGAAACCAGAATATGGCAATATCAAATGTTTGTACTAAATATGATCAAATATTACTTTTGAAAAATAAATTATTCCAAGCAAATTTGTTATTCTGGCCCAAAATGGCAGGTATGCACGAATGGCTAAAAACTGCTCAGCTGACGAGAAATTTTAACTTGTTTAAGTCTACCGTAAAGTAAAATGGCATGGCCACACAATGTCTGAAATTCATATCCATATAAGATATGGAGAAAGTCACCGATAACCTCACACCATATCAGCATTGTGTGCATATATTATCTCTTCATGCACAAGAATCTTCTCCACCTTATTATCTTACTATTTATTGTCCGAAGGCGTGATAACACAATGCAGTCAAAAACATACATTTGTGAAACAACAGGAGGAAATTGATGCCAAAGCAACTAAATCTGGAATGATATACTATTATATAAAGAATGTTCGCATGAATAAATTTAAGGAACTTGTTTTATTTCATATATTCGATCACATTCAACAATTAAGTTGACGCAAAAGCAAGGCATTTCAATGCACATTTTTTAAATAGTATAACAGATTGTCGAAAGAATATCGACATTCTTATTCGTGAAATTGACAGAATTTAGGGTAGGTCTATATGTCCCTCTAAATCAATAAGAATAGACGGAAGAATCTGAATGCAAGAACATATAGATTACGAGAATAGTGGTTATAATTCCTTAGAGTATAAATTATCCTTATTATCAATTTAATTCTTTACGCCATTTATTTGTTCATGCTCAATAAAGAATTAATTGCAGTTTGCTACTTGTTTCCGAATATTCGCTTATTGTTGCATTTTTTTTACAAAACTTTCTTTCGATCTAATCCAGTATCTAATCCAATTTCCATCTAATCCAGTATGATTTTTGTATTTTAGATTTTCTCATTATCACTTCTCAGGCAGATTTTTAAATTTTACTGTAAGTGGTTGAATTAGCAGAGAAAGGGAAAGCGGAAATTTTAAATCTTCTCTAAATCTTCAACCTTAATAAACATCAACCATTCCGATAAAGTCATGAATTTTCATTTCAGTATTAGCAATAAATAAATAGTGTTTCACAGCTAAATTTCCAACCTAAATCTCTAGACAGATCGAAATTACAATATTTTGAATAGCTTTTGTGAATTTCAAATTCTAAGCTAAATTCTTATCAAGAGAAAGACATTCGTTTTGTCCAAATTAGTAATATCAACTATATTATTCTCGCCATATCCTTAATAGAATCAGGACTCACACAATTAAATGTCTTTAAAATAAATAGCTGTGGAATATTAAAAGCATGGAAAATCTCGAAAATGTTAACAGTGACCAATTATTTAGTTTCAGTTGGCAAATATACGCTAGAATATTTAGAAGCTTTATTAGGAAGCTGTTTACCAACTATCAATAACAACTTTTCTTTCGCTATAATGCGTCACGACAGGGATTCTGAAAAGTTTTTTCGCTAAAAGACAAACAAGTGAAAAAAAAACAGTTAAGAAGCCCTACAGAGGCACATGCAGTCGGATAGAAACACGGCGAGTGAAAGATTCTGCCCGTATGCAACTGTTTTGCTTTACTATATCCATGTCGTAATGAAACTACATAATCAGCAAAACCGAGGTAAATCTGGAAGAAAAAATCCTAAGATATAGCAGTATAAACAATACTCGAGCCTAAGCCTATCGACGAGGCAATGTGCATCACTTGTGTCAGCTAGATGACTAATTTCAAAATAAATGTTAAGAAAAGACTCATTAAAAGAGAGCATTTACAAAAGAAGGGCCACAGGGTCTATATTTCAATCAACTGTAATAATTACAGAAACATTTTTTATAACAAGTTAATATAATTATTAAGCTAAAAACTGCATCATTGCGTAGAAATATTTTTGGCATTCTAAAATTAGCAAATGAAATAATTTGTTTAACTTAATACTTTTAACAAAATAAAGTGAAACTTTTTCGTGGAAATATATTAGACCTGCAACATATAGCTAGAAATTCATGAACCTTAAATCTTGAATTTAAAAAAAAAACTAATTTCAAAATCTATAATATTTTTCCTCCACTCATTACATTTTTATAGAAATCATGTTGAGAAAAAATGATGCAATGCAAGGATATAAAAAAAAAATCCTCTATTTATAAAAACGAATATGAAATCATATTCAGAGTAAGGAGGAATTCTGTTCGTTATTAATAAAAATATTAAAGTATCATAAAAAGTTAAAATAATCCCAATTAAAAATGATTTCATCATTGCGATATTAACAATTTAACTCCTTTGACTTTTTTTATTATCTATTTAGATTACTCATTCCGTTTCATAAAAATATATCCGATTGATTTAATTAAGAATCCACATTTTGAAGTGTTTTTGGATTATATGTAATTTTTGTATCGAATTATAGTATCGTTACGTTAGATGATTTATACCATCTTTTGAGAAGTGAAAATTTGATGCCAGGTATGGGCATGATGATTAAAGGCTTTAAACACTGTAACTTAACTGTGTTTCATTGAAATAACTGTATTACTTTTGAATCAACCGGGCTATTTTCAATCTCCCTGCCAAGAAGTAAAATACTGAAAATTTTTACTTGCAATAAAAAAGCACAAAACGTGCCATTTTTTTACATATTTAAATCTGTATTGAAGCTTATAAAATTGCTATACTAACTTTTATGCTTATTACTTTAATTCTTTCAAAAGAAAACCATTAAAGAGAATAAACAAATCAGATTTGGATTTTCATTTTTCTGGAAATATTTTAAGCCCAATGCAAAGAATCTAAAAGTGTGTCGGATTAAGACCAGATAGGTGGAAAGAAAAAAGATGAATTTTTGAACTTAAGTAGGACCAGACTTTAAGAATCAAACATGTGCATGATTCTATAACAAGAATGTTCGAAAATGATAACCATATCAAAAGTATTCAGCTCACAAAATACACTTTTAACACCGCCTAAACCTTTCAGGCTCCTACTAGCAAAGTGTACATATATTTTTATAATACTTTCTCAATGCAATTTACTTATCACCTGCACTGAAATTACCTGTACAAAGCGTTTAACTACGCTCAGAAGGGTTCAGTTAGATTCACAGTTGGATCGTTAATTGGGTATGGTGATGCAAGAACTATTTTTGGAAATGCTCCTCCAAACATTGGGGTGTGGCTAGATTCAGAATACGTCATTTTTTTTTTTTAACATTTCGTCCATTCCAATTCAGATTAAATTTTGAAAAAAAGGTTTCAATAATATCTAAAACATATCTCCGTACCTCGAAAGAAAGCTATTTCGTCTTTCCAGACTTTGGGGTTGTTTTTCTGTATTATCCCGACATCTTCACGGTGAGCGAATTGACTTCGCTGTAGATTGAAAAAAAAAAAAAAAAAAAAAAAAAAAAAGATAACCAGTTTCGAACAGAAACTGTATTCTGAAACTTCATTCGGCTATCCTGTAAAATATGAAACATTTTACCTGATATAGTTTAGCTCAGACGCACAAATCTTTGATTTCCAGAAACCTATTTAATTTAGTTACATTTACGACCCCTTTTGAAGCAGAAAGAGGGCTGATAGGGGACGGGCACCGTGATTTTAAACCCCCGTCAGACGGCAAGGACGACACCCGAGCCACATCAGTAAATATTCTGATAATTATCGGATCATAATTTTTCATTCAATTCGTATTCTTAAGGTAAGCAAAGTTACAAAACTGTGTGAGGGGGAAAAAACAGTAAAAGCCAAGAACCATCAAATCAATGCCTAAGTATTCTTGCGTACTGCGAAGAAATGAAAACTAACCAAGCAATCATTTCCATGCAAAATAATAATAATAATAATAATAATTAATAAAGCATTTTTCCTAGGACATTTTAATTTCCGAATCCTGAAATTATTTTTGAAGGCCCTTACAAGTAAAGAACTGCTGTAAATTTTTTAATTATGCTAGTTAAATTTATAGATCCAGAATTTTTATATACAATAACTCAAGATAAATCAATCAGAAATAAAATTACACAACTACTTTAAAAATTCATTTCAAATTCTTTTATAGTACTTGAATTTTTAAGTCATTGTAAAAAAGGAACTTAATGATAATTATTTTAACAAAATATTAGTCTTGCTCTTAACATTTCAAATTATACATACAAGCGGATAAGAAAACATAACTAATTAAGACCACTAATTGCCATTTCTTTTTCTATTTAAATGTTACAAAGTTAATTTGATAAACTTTCATCACATATTGCGATATTATCAATGGTCGTAAAAAATGAATGTAAAACAAATGAAACATGCTTTAATAATTAGGACTGCAAATACGATTTGTAGAAATAAAATGAAAGTAAACTCAAGCAGGATAAAGATTCAAAAGATAAGGAAAAAACAATCAATTGCTTAAATAGTCTACTTTTCTTTGCCAATTAGTTGCTAAAAATGCTTAAGTATACAAGCACTAACAAAATGAAATAAACGCAGCTTATCTCAAGTGCAAATACATATCGATAGTTTAATTGTGACTCTCAAGCGAAGTGATAAGGGAAATGATATTTGATCAAGACACCATCGAAAAAAATAAGTTACATAAATTTGCAAACTCGTGTGGCTAATATTAATGAGTAAAATTTTTTATTTCCCGAAATTCAATAGCTCTCAGCTTTCAAGCCTGATACTCTAGAGGGAGTTAATCTTTTAATTTTCAGAAAAGAACATTAAAAGTACTAAAAAAAATCGGCAAACAGATATCAACTGTAGAATTTGTGCATTTCACACCGCATGAATTAAGGAAAAAAGGACGTAATGCGAAAATAAGGTATTAAAATTAGTGTATTATATTTAGATAAAAATCAAGAGAGAAGTAAACTTTTGTTAAATGAATGTTAATAAAAGCTGTCGAAAATAAATTGTACAATGAAGTATTCTATTCTCTTCCTATGAATATTTAAAAGTAAATCTAATGAACAGTTTCTTTGCTTCTCCGATACGTTGGTAGTTTATAAAATGCTGCCCCCTCTCCAATTTTCTTATGGTTTTGTTACTTAATAATTGGTCACAATTACATTGAATGGAACAAAAATCTCGAAACGATGATTAATTCAAATAAAAAATAAAGGCGCAAAGCAATAATTTTAATAAATATTCTAGAATGAGCTTTTATTTGAGTCGAGATTAAGAAATATAACTTTTCCTTTAATACTTTTAAAAGTTAAAATTCATTATCTTCAAACCCTTACGCCTTTTCAATAATCCTTCCAACTTCTAATTTGCAAAGCAATTTCTTAATTACTAGGACAATGTCAGTACTTCTTTAAAATGGAACAATTCCTATATGGTCTTAGATAAATCATTGAAAGAAAAGAAAATGCGCACCAAAGAAGTTTTCCCAATTTTTAAAAAACTATATTCATTAAGAACATATAATACATAAATGCATTCATATAATACAAAATGATTCTCCACAAGTTTCCCATAGTATAAAATATTTCGATAAAAGGATAAAAAGAACACAATTAATAAAAATTAATTGGGAGCATTGCTTAAGAAACGGTAATATACGTGATTATTTTATAAAGGTATTTTTGTGAAAACGACTGGAATCATTACGCATCACGTGTAAGATAAATATGTCAATAAAATCAAAGCACAGGAATAATTTAACTTTTATTTATCAAATTTCAGTCTGTTGACAATTAGGTTATTGGATCACAGACCCTCAAATAGCTACGAAAAATTTACATTTCAAATTAATTAGTGAAGAACCCACGTCTATATGATTACTTGACATAGACTGACCAGAACACGAAGCGGGCTTTGAATAATTTCGCTACACCGAAATGACAAATGTGGTCCCTAAAATGCATAAAACAAATGAATATTCCAATTTTAATTAAATATATTTCATTAATTTAATAGTATCTATTGCGATGCGTCTTTTATAATTTGTTTTTCTCGATTGAATTTTCAAGATTCCACAATTTTATTTTTTAGACACGTATGGCTCCTTTTAGGCACCATTCAAGACGTTGCTTAATTTTGATCTTTCATTCATTTTTTAAATTTTTGGTAATTAAAAATACTTAGAGTGGTAAGAAAATTAAATATTCGGGGAAATTCAACTAAATTTATATATATATATATATATAAATTTAGTTGAATATATATCTATATATATATATATATATATATATATATATATATATATATATATTCTTTTCTCGAAGCAACAAACAAGTTTTTCGTATTAGGTGAATAACTATGCACTGAGCTACTTTTGCGAGAGTAAAGGGTTAAATTCTGGTATGTAATCTGACTGACAATATTTTGGGTAAGATTTTACGAACTAGACTGTTGAAGAATTATTATATCCTATATAGATGAACGCCAATAGAGTCCGATATAAAAATTGCTTGGAACAATCCAAAATAATACTTTAAGAATAATACACCAACAGCCCCAAATTTCTTTTATTACTTGAATGAAATCATTACTTCATAAGTAGTACGATACATTTAAATTTGAATAAAAAGGAGCATTGAAATACGCATCTATGCAATTTAAGTAAATCCAATCAGTGGATTTATTTTTTGAATCAAACAACAAACTGGGGAAAAAATTATAAGCGAATTCCTTTTCAATATAACGACCAGTAACAATTCAATATAAGCCGAAGCAACGACCTGCCCAGTTGAAGCAAAGCATAAATATATCCAATAAAATTATCAAGGAAAAAATGGCAATACGAATTAGCCATGCAGTTATTACATTGTTGACCGAGAGAATGTTGTAGAAGTGATGCGTATGGTCGGTAAGTTCCCTGAAAGTGAAAAAGAATGTAAAATACATGGCCTCTTAAAATATGGTAATCAGAAGACGTTCACTGATATCAAAAGACGTCATATGACGTCTCCAGTCAAATAATGCTTTAACTACCATTCATTTAGAAACTTCCTTACAAATGATCGCATCAGGAGCAACTGTTACGCAGTAGTCGAGGTGGCTGCACGGAGATTTTATTTTTCTCAATGGATGGTATGAAAATTGGCTATTAAAAAACCTTTACAGGACGGCATTCTCTAAGCTATGTTGTTGTGTGCAGTAAAGAATCCCCATTGCATGATTCTATACAATCGATTTAACACTATTTAAGTTATCTAAATGATATTCAATAAATATCATACATATACAAAGTTTAAAAGATTAATTTAGGATTGCTAAGTTGCATTTACTCAGAAAAAGTGACATCTGATATGATAAACATTTGAAAATTACTGATTTAATAGGAAAACAAATAACACAATTTGATTCAAATGGATGCAACTTTTAGCCCTGTAAGATATTCGTCTTTGAAACATAAAAGTTTTAGTTAAAATTATGCCGTTTGCTTTTGCCATTAAAAAGGATATGGAATTTAAAAAATAAAATAAAAAAAACTATAAAATTTTCAATAAACATTGAACAATTCAATGTTCTCGCGGTCACGTCTCCTTTCAATCTAAAACGATTTAGCCCAATTTCATTTAAATGAATCTTATCGCCCTCAGCACAATTGAAAATTATTGACCGTAACAGGTGACATTCAGATCCCAATCAAAACAGAAGATCATGCCAGACTGGGCAGAACAGATTCATAAAACGAGTCATTTTTCCTTGAGGAAACAATTCTAATTTACTGAAATTCATAAATTAATAAGATAAATATTATATATAAATCTTTGATACCATCTTCTCATTCAGTCAATTTAAATATTATCGTGAATTCTAAAGCCTTTTAACAAGAAAAAATTAAACGAAAAATTTCCAGCAAAGCTGAAAATTTTAAAATGCGCTCACAACGCTATATACAAAAGCGATAAACTGTATACGGTATGCACTTCCTTTGAACCGTCTGCGCTGCTCACATCCTCTTCCTTTTTAGTGACGTTTTTATCAACGAATCCTTTTTGGAAGAAAGTTCGTTCTAAATTACGAATCCGTTACTTAAGTACTCTATCGGTTTTCTTTCATATCCATCATACTGAATTTTGGCAATTTTAACGCCAACACAAACGGTATATTCAAGAAGAAAAAAAAAAAAAAGAAAGGACTCAAAACCTTAATCGATGACGAAAGAATTGAAAAAGAACCAATATCTATTATTTAACGTATGTACAGTAAAACCTCTTAAAGCGGAAATCAAATTAACCATGAATATTAAAATAAAGGCACTTTCGAAGGCATAAATTGAAACTGAAAACGTCATCCATTGTTCCTATTGAAATATTCAGTTCATTCATAATATTTTATACATATTATGCTATACACACAGTGAATTTTTAATACTTTAGAAGTAACATAAATAGGCAATCATTTGAATTTATATGTCATCACTTTAGAGAAAATAACCTTCACGCAATAATATATAAGACATTTTTTTTTAATGCAAGAGGGGAAGGAGGGAGTTCTGATATATTACGTGCATGTGTTTGAAGTAATTGCAATGATTTTCGATATTATTCAATGAAAGTCGAAAGATTGAAAAATGTGATCGAATTTTGCTTGCTGCAGTTTCTACAGATGGCTACATTATGAATAAATGAATTCTAGATACATATCCAAATATCCAGAAAATCCATTTTTTGGTATCGCTGTTCGCGTTAAGAAATTCTGTTGTATTCAATACTCTAATATTAAATATATATAATAGTAAAAAAATTAAGCAGAAAGGTAAAACCTTTCGCATAATCATATCTATTATTATTTTGCTCCAAATCAATAGAGTTTAGTTTTCAGAACAGCGAACATGATGTTGCAAACATAAAAAATAGAAGCATAATAAATAATTCTTGATTTTTAATTATTCAGATTAAAATGACCATATCGATTCAACTCCTGAAAAATTGGTGATCCTATTCCTTTTCCATCTCAGAAAAACTGATGGGGAAAAAAGAGAAGGTAATTAAGATAAATCATTTAGGCATATGCTAAATTCAGGTAACTAGATTCAAAACAAATTTTATAACTCCAGATGATAGCCTTATTGACAATTAATATGTATCCGTCACGATAATTAAAACACAACTGCTGCTGATTATGCTTGATCGATTAACATATCAGTTTCATTCTAAAACTATTAATTTATTTCCACAGCGACAAAATGGAAAAAAGAAAGTCTTCGAGGTCATAGAACCTAGTTTACATATTTAATTTTAATTTCAAATGAAATTATTCTTTCATGAATTGCTAGTTGTAGAGAAGAACTGATCATCAAATATAAATGAAGGTCAACAGTACATAAATAATTAACTCCATGTTCAAGTCTAGACTAGGCCACATGTTAACACACTTAAAAAAGAAAGAAACGAAAGCCAGAGTAAAAAAGATAAAAAAGAATAAAATCAAATTTGGGCCAAGACACGGATGCTGTCAATTTATTGAAGTGATTTCTTTGAAGTTCCAACGTAATGATTTTTTAAATAAAGAAATATTAGTAAATTAGATTTTCAATCATAAAAAAAGTAAGGTTTCGAATAAAATTTCCGATTTCAAATAGCGTGAGAGTTATACTGATACATGGCCATAAACCATTTGATCACTAGTTTATTTTGACTAATCAAAAAAAGGGCTTTCAATTTAAAAAAAATCGGAATTTATTAAAGGGGTTCAGATTTGTCAGTAACGGTTACAAGTAAAAATAACTATCGAATGATAATTCACAATTTTCGCAAGAGTAGTTTCGTGTTTTGAATTTTAAAGAGGTACCCCGCCGTTTTATGAATACTCACTTTTTTTAATGACACTATAAAAATTCAACATTTCTTAAGCAACCTTATTTCAAGTGACAGTTAAAAGGAGTAAAATCAAACATCTAAGACCATTTACATCAATAAAATTAAAATGTAAACAGTTTTTCTCACTCTCTCTTACTCTCTCGCGTCTCATGATTTTCAACAACAGGAAATCATATAGGATATAAGGAGGAGGTTTTTTGTTTCCTGAACTGTTCAGCCCTTTCACAATAATTATACAAAATTGTTAGTATAATTATAAATTAATGTAAAATATTAGAATTTTAAACATTCAATAGTTAAAAACGCAATTAAAGATACATGAGGGTAATATGGCAAGTGTTACTATTACAGCCACATGGAAGCTTGAGCAATGGTTCACTTTTACATTTAAAAAAAAACTCTACAATTATGGGAAGAAAAAAAAAGATTTTACAGCAACGAGCAGCCCCGAGTTTATTTTAAATGAAATTCCCTTTCAAAGCGGTAGTTCCTGTCTCGAAATCGCAAATTTCTCTTTTATTATTCAGTTATGAATTGAAATAATACAATGTACTCTTGAATCCATAGGATCTCTTCCTCGCATAAGATACGATCCTCTATAATAAGATGTAGTAAATTTTCTCATAACATTTATGATTCTTGCATGAGCCGCAAGAAACCATATTGTAGAGAAATAAAGCCACTATTGGCTTAGAAACTGCATAAGGATATTACTTCAAAATCAGGAACTTGTTTAAATCTTTATTTTACCCAATATCATACATTTTCTGCAATGGTTTCTAGCATTTTGTTCGTGTGAATTTTTACAAAGTTTTTGATTTTTTTTCTCAATGCTTTTTTATATTAAAATTAATTTAAATAAAAAATAAACTATTTATTTTTATAAAAATAATAAAACTGTGCTTTTTTTTTTTTTTTTTTTTTTCATTTCTTAGTTGAAACAAAATTCGATAAACATGTGCAGACTCTATAACATTCCACTTGTTCAATTACAAATGGTTTGATTAATCATTTGTAAATGAACGAACTTCAATTTCTTTTAAGCCAACTTCTACCTCTTCCGCCATATTTCTCAAAAATTCTGAAGTGTCCAAACATATACATTAACTCTTATATTAATCTCTCAATTGAAAATTGTAAACAGTCATTCATTTATTTATTTAATGGTCTAAAGAAATTTAACACATAATAAATTTCATAATTTTTGTGGGAATAAAAACATTTAATTTAGAGACTAATATAGTTAATTTCTACTGTTGGGGATAATGCTCGTGTTTGTAATTTAAACAAAATGCGAGAAGTTTCATTATATCTTTGTTTACGAAGTAAGAAAAAAAATCTTACCAAACCTTTGAAATTCGGGAGAATCCTTTGCTATTAAAATAAAAAACGAGAACTTAAACGAAAATTATTTAAGCATTAGATATGACCATAGATTTCAATTCAACACATGGCAAAAATACATGTAGTCAATATTTCAATTTTTTTCTTACCGAATACTTTCAAAAAGTAAGAGTTGAATAAAGTCGCGGTTTCACATCAGAAATACAACCGCCTCTGTCTTGAGGAAGACGCAACAAAGCTCAGGGAACCTAATTGAAGCTCACGTTTAAACTCATTCATGTTGAATTCTGCGCAAACCTCCAACACAACAGAAGCCGAACTGCGCATCTACAAGTCCGCATCGTACAATGAGTAGAGTCAACTTTGTTCAAGTTGTTTTTTAAAAAATAATAAAGGTTGTAATTATGTAGTGAAAAGTTGCATAACTGAATGTATTGTTCGATTACTAATCGTATAAGGCAACAATCATTTGTTGTTACGGTAAGAAATAAGCAAAAATGCTGTAAATGAGATAAATTACGAAGTGGAAATTAAAATGAATTATTTTGATAAGTAATTTTGAAATATGTGTTGAAGTAGATAAAAAATAAAAATAATTTCTAATTTTGAAATCTCTTGTCCTTCTGCAATTTTTATATTACCAGAATGAAATATAAAACAAAAACTAAATAAGTGGAGGCGAGGATATTTGAAGAGTCGGGTATCCAACCCTAGGCAAACAAATGTGTACCTGGTTGGTGCGTATGTTTCTTGAAACAAGAGCTATTTTTAGACAAAATGTACTAGGATATAAACATGCATAAATTTCATAAGAAAAAAAAATATTTTTAAGTCAAGAAAATAATATTTAATTTATAATAAAGAGCGGAAGAGGCTATTTTCAACAACTGCATTTTGCAAATCAATAATTCATTAACACATTTAAATCGAAGCTTTTTATATGTCATGACAGGCATAAGTTTAATAAATGAATGAAAATTTCATATGATAAACTAGTGTCTCATTGTTGTAACATCTCTAGACAACCGCCAAGAGTCATCTAATGGTGAAACCAGCCTAACGGTGGTATTTCAAAAGGTTTAGAATTACAGTATCTATACAAATTTATAATTAATATTGACGTCAATAAAACATGACTAGTTCCACCTAAGGCTGTACTGAGTTACTAGGTGGCAAGAAGAAAGAACTCATCAGCAGAGGTAATTGAAACACGTTATCAATTTTTATTTTCTCTGATGCTGACTTATATTCATTTACGTATGACCCTAACAGATAAATCTAAAGAATCAAAATTGTTAAGTACTATAGTTAAAGTAGAGTGAATTTTCATTAGGTAGTGATTTCGCGGCATTTAAACTAAACGAATCGGGCTATTTTATTTATTAAATTTATTGAAATCCTTAATTTAAATATCTTACAGCAAGCAATTGTCAAAAATTTATTCAATCTAATATTAAAACGATTTAAATTGAAAATATTTGAATTGATTTCAATAAACCGAGCTTGTTTCGTCAAAAACATTATCGCTTCTCTAGTTTCGGATCAGGTAACTTCACCCACGAATAATTTAATTGCGATAGAAAGAGGTTAAGAGCACTTCTCTTCGCTCAATTTCTTCACGATTGTTTTGCAATTCAAAGTGAAACGTTTTATTTTTAGCTGGATTCAAGTCCTTAAGAAGTAAACTGATTCTCGCCTTTGCACACTCAGACATAAAAAAAGCCAAGGTTCAATATAATTTGCCTAAGGAGCAAACAGAATATGAAAAAGCGTGGCAAATTTGAATTAATAGGAAAGGGGTAATAAATAAAAAGTACCACAATAGATACCAAAATAGACATTCGAATAAGACAAGAGAGTCAACCTTCAATTAGTAAAATGTAATTTGTAAAATAAAAATATTAAAATTTTTGTTTAAATATCCACACACTTTTACTTACACGCATATACGAAACATAAAAATGCTCAAGAATTATCAAGCGCATAAACTTATCTACTGTACACATAAGAAGGTTTTATTTCTAAGTAAAATCAATGCTTCCTAATTATAGAAAAATACTTGATACGGAAAAAATACATTTCAACTTGATTACTAAAATTGTGTGAGTCTGAAATTCTCAACTAGAGAGAAGTTTTAACTAGAGAGAAACTGCCTAAAGAAGGTAGCTTGGTATAGATCTATATTTATCAAACAAATTCATAAAAAAAGACAAAATTTTATTTTTTTGCGCCGATTCAATTATATTTAATTCATATTAATTCCTAAACTTAATAATGAAAGACATAGGATTTTTGTAAATATTACTTTATATATTTACACTTTATTGCTTATTATATTTATAAAATTAATGGCATTTATAAACAATTCGTTAAATTCAAACTTTAATGGATATTCGGTACAGCAGCTGACTGCAGTCGGAAATCTTGTTTTCAAGACAGAATATTCTTTTCAATATACCCTCTCTTCCTCGGTTCACTGAATACTTCTGAAAAGAACCCAAGATCACCGTCCCTCATATAATTCACGCTTGAAGGGAGATTGGCATAATAATTGCTTTTAAAAATCTCCATCAATTCTTTCCAAAGCCATTCAATGACTTGGCGATCTAAGACTACTTGTAACCCTACAGCCGTTAGTTGTTCGACCGGTTACATGAGGCATTTTCATTCATAACGTCGCGTGATTAAGACACCTCAATGGCCTTCACGAAGAAAAGGAAGAAAAGCACGGCACTTCCTCTAAACAATTGAATTAAAACAATTTGAAGGTAACAAACTCATCGACACAAAGTATTAAGACTTATAGATGAAGTTATTCCAACAGCACGGTCACCGAAACATTCGAGAAACCATTCAAAAGTTACTTGTTTTTCAATATTAACAGGTCGTTTATTTGAAACGCATGCAACTATAAAAAAATATCAACAATAAATTGAGAAGGAAACGAAATGTGTGTATTCAGGTCATGAACTAACAGAAAGGAAAAGGTGGGCTCATCTTTAAGTTGAAAGAAAATAAGGTGGGTCATATATCGACTTCTTTTTTTCCCCTTAAAAGTGAAAAGAATGTCAACGGAAAAAGACGGCTTTAAAATTACATTTTTTTTTCAGTTATTAAAACATTCGTTTAAAAATGAAAGTGTTTAATATTTGGTTTGCTCAGAACATAATCACTTTTGTTATTCTTTTGCTACTAAAATAATCTTTCTTCTTCGACTATATGTCCGACATTTTATATTAAATACAAGAAAAAAAGATATTATGCACCACTTACATCTATCTTTCATTCACAATTAGTGTTGCCGTAATAAAATTAACTATAAATTAAAATTATGGATTTATAACTTCTATTAAGTTATGATGGAAAGCAACAGCAATTGCAGGCAAATAAAAGCAAACTCGTTAAAATAAGAGTAATTCAGCTATTTCCCATAAATCATAATCATTAGCCAAATATAAATAAGTTCTTAAAAATGTCTTAAATTATTTTTTAAAAAGATCCTTAAGAAATGCAATTATAAAGCAGCTGTTTACAAAATAGCTATGCACTCCCTCAAATCTTCAGAATATTAAATTTTAAACGACAAGAATCGAAGAATGATAAAAGTCCATCAATATACGATACTGACGAAAAATAAATATTCAACAAGAAAAAGAAATATGGAAAAAAATGGGGAAATATTCAACTATTTATTCCATTTACAAAGAGAGAAATTTTCAGCACTAGAGAGAGCAATTTCAGAACAAATAGATCGCTTATATCTTATTTGTTTTTATTTTAGTAGTAGAAAAGACATCCAATATTATGCATCGCATTCTGCGGATCAATTTCAAAAGGATACAATTTATGGTATAACTTCTATAACTTTCCACAAACGAATTCATTTAAAATTGAGAAACTTTTTGCGGCCCTAGTTACACACTAAAAATTTACCTTAACACCAGATAAGGGAAACAATTTTTTTCAAAGTTGATCACTGATAATTTAAAGACAAACTCAATTATAATTAATTATTAAGTTTCCATGAAATTTCTGTAAATCGAAATGATTTTCGTAAATATTTTTACATTAAATAAGTGATATTTGACAAAAAGTACTATAAATAGTTTTGCGAATTCAGTAATTTCTAGCAATAGATCACGATCGACAATTCAAGAAGCTCTGATTTAATTTAATAGTTTTGGAAAATATATAGAAAAATTAAAAGTGCATAATTAATTTTCAGGTTTTGAATTTTTTAAAAATAATGTTCAAAATGCCAACTAATTATATATGCTGTTTCAATTCAATTAGTAAACACTAAATTCACCTAAAAGCAGTTCTTGGCAACCTCATTCCGCCTTTTATTTGATCCTATCAAAAAATGCCATAAAAGTGAAATACATAATTAAAAGTTAATTTACAGAAGTGAAAAAAGATGTAATGCGGACCTTGTCTATTTTTCAAGATTACTAATATTTTAATGCTTTTTGTTTTTAAAATATGCAAAGAGTAGGAAAGAGAACGAAGAATATAATTTTGCAAGATATTTTATGTTGTTATCTTTGTTTTTTTGATAAAAATTACATCATAAAATATTTCGGTCTCCAATTTATGGTCTCATTTGAAAACAAAATAAATTACGTTAAAAACCGTTTAGGAAAAAAAAGGGGGAAGCTCATAATAACTAATAACTCTAAAAACCCGATTGGTACATATATTTTAATCACAAAGAGAGGACTGACTTAAAGATTTCTAAACTGCTTGAATAATAAGATGTTTATACAAAAAAAAATGTTTCACGGTATATTTGAGAAATTGTTGTTTCATAAATTTGATTTAAGCAGTGTGTGTCTGTGTGTGATCCCCCCCCTTTCTTTGTTCCCAAAGTTTCTTCTCTGCACTGGCTTGCTTAACAAATAATTTATGAGGAAAATGTGGAGACTTCTTAAGTACAAATACAAGAAATGATTGGTACATTACTTGGATGTGAAAATAAAATTAAATATAATGCAGGGGCTAATTTTTATTCAATGTCGTTCAGTAAGTATATAAGTTTTAAATTCAATTAAGGCATGCATACAAGCAATTATTTATGGCGTTAAAATAATACCATATACGTTTGAAAATTCATATACTTTAGTTGGCATTAACAAACTGGTATTTTTACTTTCTTATCTTTATTTTCCATCTGAGCAAAAAAAGAATAAATGCTCAAAAAGAGCTAAAATTCAATAATACGTAAACTTACTGAAATACAAAATAAATATTAAAGAACAAGTAAAAGTCGCAGAAATTCCATAGAAATAAAAAGAAAAGAATTACAGAATCATAAGAAACTGCCGCATAAATATCCAAGATAAAGAAACTTTCATTGCTTATCAGTGGCCTATTTCTATGTCCGTTTACTAAAGCATAAAATGGAATTTCCATAAAATATCGAATTCTGTTTTACATCTATCAAAAATACTTATTTTCCAAACCTTTTGAGTTCTCTTATAACGTCTGCCAACTTAATAGGTTTCTTATTTTTATCTTCAATTAATCAAATCTCCTTCAATACAGTCAGCGAAATAAAAGAAATTAACAAATAACACAATAAATAATTACTGCTTTTAAAGTAAAAGTGCACAGAAAGCAATTTAAATAAGTAGTATACAAAAACAAAAAAAGAAAAATAAAGCTTATAACACACCTTAGAAAATTTACATTTTTATGGAAAGACATGTTCCTTATGTTCTTAGTTTTTCATTTTCTCCTGTTCGTCTGAACTTCCTCAACTGGCGACAAATAGATAAGAATTGAAATATGGTTTACGTTGAAGAAATAATGGTGAGGGGTAAACTGCATTCGCCTACATTGGCACACATGAAGTTTACAATGGGACCGATTCGCTGTCTTCGGGTCAAAGTTCGCCAACGATAACATCAACACGGGGTAGATAAACCAGAAGGGATTTAAATTTACTACTTCAATAATATCTACTCAAAAGACTTGGTTGTGTTTCTTCAGAACAAATTGGTCAATTACAGATTCATAATAATTGCTTTATACAATTATAAAGCATTTTTATAGCAAAGTACTTTTTAAATTGAAATAATGGCACTTATGCTTAAAATGACATATTCAAAACACTTCCAAATCACTGTTTCCAAATCTATTCAAATTTCTTGCAAAAAGAAAACTTATCATTTGTATAATTTCTATTAATTTAAGAACTTTAGTACAAAGTCTGAACAGTTCTTTTTGAGCTTAATCCATTAAGAACAAAGTATCTTAAAAAAAACGATTATATTACTTGGAAATATTACCTTAATGGAGTTACAAGAATTAATAAACAACTAACATTTTTAGACGCTGATGCTTTTATATGCTTTAAAAAATGGTAGAAAACGGCTCGGATCTTAGAATTTTAAACAGATATTATCGAAATAATGTAGGAGCGTGTATGGGGAGGGGTGGAGGTCGAGAGCTCAATTTTTGAAATAACAGAATTTCTCAAATAAGAAGTTTAAAAAAAATGTGCAATAAAGAATGCCACTTAAGTATTCCAATACTTTTTCAAAACAAGAAACATCAAATAATTTCGTTTAGCTTCAAGAATGAAAATTAATTGCACATACATTTTCATAACTTCAAATTCTAGACTTGATTTGATAAAACTTGAACTGCAAAACTTATAATAGGAATTTATTATTTGGAAAGAATTAAATTGGCTGTATTTCAAATAAAAACTATACAAATGCCTAAGTCTGAAAAATTCTGAAGGTGAAATTGTTAATTATAAATTAAATAGACTCCAATAAAGTGTACTGCTAATAAGGAGAGATTTCCTATCTCTAGATCTAGGTCACTAGTTCAAATACTAAAAACATAATTCAATCTCCTGAATCATTATAATATTGGATGAAACAAATAGAAAATATAATTATCTGAGGAGAAACTGGGCAGTAACTCTTAAATATCTTCTTATAGGTTATTTAAATCAAAAGATTTTTCATACAGATTGTTCTAAACAGAATTTTATGTAACATTAAAAGAAGAGTGCTGATCAGCTTTTTAAAACTTTTTTTTTAAATAAAGAACCCCTTTTTAATCAAAAAAAGGAGAGAAAAGAAAGAAAGACAATTTTTGATTGTCAATAAGAACCCTCAAGGCTAATAGCCAGTTTGGAAATGTATGCCAAATTTAATCAACTTATAATTTTTTGGAAATAGAATCCTGCTTAAGGCAATAGCATAGTCCAAGAAGGCCTAGAATAAAGTATCAACATATAATTTACTATAAATGCAAAATATCTACAATTCCTATATGATTGCAAAAAATTAGGAATAACTTTTAATATCTTGTTTTTAATCTTTAGGGGAAAACATAGGTTTATGAAAATGTGTATTTTCTCGCCAAAAAGTAAGAAAATTAAGGTTCAGAAATTAAATAAATATAATTATTAGTAATATTCAAAAGTAATTTTTATTTTCAAAAACAATTTTTATTGCTGAATAATCAGCTTATCATGCATAAATTGGTTAAAATCTTTAAAAATTCTAAATATTTTAGTTATATTTTCTTGGGATTAAAAAAGTAACCGTACACAGGGGAAAAAAATACAATATTTTGCATACTTAATTTTTGAATAAAATCAATTCGAATAAATATAAAAAGTAATGAAAAGCAGATGAAAAACCCATAAAAGATTTTTTTAAATAAGTGTGCAACATTGTTAGCTATTAATTATTTTATCTGAATTTTAATTTGATTAAACAAATGGCACTAATAAATCACTAATTTGGCAAGTTGAAGAACTTAAAATTATATTAGTTATTACAAATATTAGTTATACACAAAGAATGTTATTTTATTTATATTAGTTATACACAAAGTAGAATGTTATATTAGTTTTTGCTAATCATCTTGACAATAATTTATTAGAAATATTTTTTTTCTTGCCCTGCTATTCAGTATTTTAATTCAATTCTCTTGAAAATTTTCATTTGTTATGACTTTTCAACAACTGTCTGTCGAATTCTATATTGCCATCATCTTTATATAATCCTGAAACAACAACTTAAGCTCAATATTATATTTCATCAAAACAGGAATTTCCATTTTTCTGCCCAACTAGGTTCATGTATAATTCCTCTTCTGAAAGTTGAACAAAGCATAGCTGAACCAAAAGATTGCTATTTTATGTTAAATCCAACTTCAGACTAAAAACTTACACAAGATTACAAGGAACACTTTCTACAACCTTTAAACAACGAAATAATCATGATCTTATTCCCCTGAGATACAGACACTTGTAGCTTAAAAGAAAATCAATGTATGGTCAATTTGAGTCGTTTAATGCAACAAACTTTCCAAATTTTATAAAATATAAAATCCCTCATAAATTGGGGAAATTTTAATAATTTTTTATTCTTTTATCATTTAAATGTTCTGAAAGGGACAAAATGCCTGAATAAAGAACCTGAACTTGGATCACTCAATCTAAAAGAGTAACATGCAATACATGACCTAAGTAACAAACAAGTTCATAAAACAAGCAGCCAGAAGATTTATTTAAAAATCTAATAATAATTATTATTAAATTGAAAATTTATTCTAAAATCAAATCCTCCCTAAAGAAGAAATTGCCTATAAAAGTCTCCTAGTCTGTCAAATCATCAATTTGTATAGGAAACATGGCTTGTCCTTAAACTTTATTGAAAGAATGAATCCTGATAAAAAAAATTATGCATTTCATTTAATTAATAAAGTTTAGATGCAACCATTAAAATACAAAAAGAGAAAGAACATTCAATACATTATTAAATAGAGAGAAAATTAAATGTATTTAAATTTTAAAACATGATTTATTCACTCAGATTATAATTTAAATGGATATATATATATAAATGAATAATTGACTTATTCTTGTAAGACTTAATGTATTCTAATTCTTGATTCAAAATCATAACTTGAATTGAGTAGATAGAATTATTTTTCCCTCTCTTACAATAAAGCTAAACTAGGTTAAACATGTATGAAATTTGATATCTAATAATATTTTCTTCATATACAGATAGTAATGCTGATGTTAAATCATTCAATTTTCTTTAGATATCTAAAAATTATTTAAGAAAGTATAAAGGCTTTTTTAACTAATAATTTCCTTTTTCTTTTAATAACAAAACGAAACAAAATTCTATTTGCATGGCCGAATTATTGAATATTTCAACACATATTAAGGAGAAGTAAACCAATCACATGCATGATAGATTTGTAAAAAAAAACAAAGTATTCATTTAAAAACATTTCTTCATTCATCCTTCATAAATGATTTCGGCTATTAATGCCATCTTAAGATTCTATCCCATTTTGAACAAGTAAAAATAAAATATTGTATATGATTGAATTTTAGCTTGAACAGAGATATAAATTTGCAATACCACAACAACACTGGATGTTTCTTTAAGGACTGACTCAATCACACATTTCTATATGTTAAAATAATCTAATGGCAAGGGGTAATTTTTTACATATGTTCTTGCCTCGTATTTAGAGATCCCAGGTAGCCTCAATATTATTTGAAGACCATCGTATTTTTAAACTAACAATAAATTTAGGACATTGGGTTGGGGAAAAAAAAAATCAAAATAATTTTATACCTATCACTTTATACTATCAAATCTAACAGTTGCTTTAAAAACAAATTTTATTCATTAAATTTGAAATTAGATACCTCCCAATTTCCATTACAGCATGGATAGAAACCAAAAATATTAATAAATTTATGACATTGTTACTATCAACATAGCACCAGTTCTAATATTGAAATATAATCACCTTATCAAAAACTAAATATTTCATATTTATCAATACATGAGAAATTTAATAGAACGTTAATTTCATATAAATATACATTTTTAGATAAAACACAAGTTAAATAAAAAGCTTTTGCACTAACAATATATACAGAATCGATTTCTAGATTGTAAAATATTCTTAGAAAAAAGAATAATAAATAATGAATCAATATTAGAGAAAAACTAATTACTGATTAATCATTATTAAATTATTAATCAATAATTAGTCTTTTATTAATGATAGACTAATCAATAAATGAATGAATAATTTGAAGAGATTTCTCATTAAAAAAATATGAATCTTATCAATGCTTCTCCTGAATAAAATTTTACATATATTTATTTGGTATTTTACTTTATCAAAAAAATATATTGTTAAATTTTCAAGAAACTGTCTTGCATTAAATTTCAAATTTTACCACAAAAAACATTTATAACAAAAAGAAATTAACAATCAAATTATTACATGTGATAATTAAATTATTCCATTTAAAAAATTCAAAATGAGGACATATTTTTTGTAACATTATATACTTATATTTTTATTACTTTAAATATTATAAGTAGTATTAAAAATCATACAAAATATTTTTTAAAAATTAAAATAATAATAAATAAGAATATTACTTAAGTATAAACAAGAAGAAAATAAGCAGCTATTTTTTCACTAAATATGTTTCTAATCATCATGACATCTTTTTTATATATATTTGGAAATGAATCTTCAAGATATAAATCATTTGTCACATTAAGAAACAACATTAAAATCTTTAAAAGTTCAAACTTCCAATATGCATTTCCACAAAAATTTATAAGAATACTAATTTTAAAATTGCAAGCATATCAAGGTCTCCATTCAGATGTTAAAATATTTTTAAATTAATCCTTGTTATTAATAATATAATCCCCATATAATATCAAAATTATATTTCAAATTCAACTTCATTACCAAAACAAGGAGTGGAAATTTGTAAACACAATAAAATAAATTCGCATGCAAACTATACGCTTTAAATGAATAAATATATATATATATTGTTTTCAAAACCTATATTATTCACAAATCCTTTCAAAAAACAAATTATCAACACAAATATTAAGGAAACCGACAATTTAAAGTCTCTTGCATTATTGAACATAAATATTTACAGCAATTAAATATTCTCATATGTTTTTCAGGAAGAAAATTAAAATCGCTTCAAAAGAAAGTAATTTTTCTTTCAAAAGATTTTCAATTTTTAAAAATCAAAACAGATTTCGGTATAAGTCAATAATATATAAAACAGGCCAACGTAACACACCTATCGGGCAAAATTAAAAGTCATAAAAACAGAAGAAAAAAACTATGTAAATAAATAAATATTTGTTTCTTTCACACTGAATTTCAATATTACAAAGCGCTGACAAATTATTACGAATTGTCATTTCGAGACAATTTAATTCAATTTATAAACACGGCGATCTTGCGAAACCGCAAGAGCATGGAACGGGGGCAAGTCTACATTTGGTGCAAAAGTTTATGAAATTAACAAGGATCAAGTTGCATTTTAAGCATTATTTTAAATATCTACTCAAATGTAATGCAAAATACAACTTACCTGCAGCATTCCTTTAAATTTTCAGCACTAGAAGAGTAACTACAGCTGTAGTAATTTGCAGACAGAACACTCGATTCTTCCTTGAACCTCGCGAGTTCCCAATACAGTTCACTTGTTACGGAAAAGAGAGGTAAAATGTCGTAAAATCCCATTAATGTTGCCAGTTTGATGTCGAATATTCTGCAGCACCTAAAATCAGCTGATCCAAAAAGACTCATATCAAATATTTGGCAGAAATGAAGCAAATTAAATGTATTTATTCCTTTAGATTTTCAAATTAAAATAAAATAATCATGCGTAATAAAATAAAAAAAGAACTAAACCAGTATAAAAATATTTGCGTCTGACATGATGAACAGCATTAGCTAGTTCTGAGAGGATTCAGTTTCAAAGAAATTAGCACATACAAGCAAATATCTTTCCATATTAACAATTGCTACAGATTTTTAGCTACAGAAAATAAAAATAATAGAAACAATTAGCAAGACAATAAAAGAGTTTGAAATATAGTTAGATTTGTAATTCGTTTTGAAGTAATTTTGGCAAAATAGAAAAAAGAAGTTTTTTTAATATTTAAGCTACCTGCACTGTTTATGTGTATCACATTTTCAAAAAGGTACAATTTTTGTTTTCTCCGGAAGCAAGTTTAGGTAGGTATGATCGAGATTAGTTATCCATGATCTGAGAAATAAAAAGTTATTCTTTTCTCTATCGGCTGTTTGAGTGATCTGTTGAACGATTTTGGAATACATCTTGGCAGGATATAAATGCTTTGGAATACATCTTGGCAGGATATAAATGCTTCCAGAAAAAAAATAGTTAAAGGGCCTATACAGCTTGGAGCATCTTCAACCTAATCGGAAAGTTCTATTTCTTTTAGAAAGAAAACTGAGGAGTTGAAACCTTCTTGCTTTACGGTACGCTGGAACAATATTTAAGGTTTTATGTTACTCTTAACCAATTGTTCAAAGGTGGTTCACTCGAGTTATCGACACCTACAAGGAAGCTAGTCTTTAATAGATTTATAGTTGACATTTTTTTTTCGCAAAGTCCTTTTTGTGTGCACATCTGCGAAGACTTAGGAACACTGGCTGCTTTTTTGAAAAACAAGCACTTTCGGTTCTTTTCTTTAAATACGAATTTGTATATAATTGAATAGTATCACACTATTTGGGCACATTTCATGTTGCCAAATCCAAGTCAAGATTCGATGCTTTAAAGTTAGTTCTAGTCATAACAGAAAGAACGAGGGATTTCCGATTAGACAGATACCTAGGGTTGACAGGCCGAGAAGAGGCCGGAAAAAGTCGATTAAGAAACTTTATTTTCTTACTCTATTTGCATAAAATGTCGGATAATATCATTACGATATTTTAAAGTATTTTGTCTCTCTGTTATATTTTAACGTCTCGTTAGTTAGAAATGCTCGAAAATAAGAGAAATCCAGAAACGGAATCAGGATCAAACAATTCGCCACAAAAAAAGAAAATAGCTACATATTATTCTGCCATTGTAAACTAAATTTCATTTAATGTTTAAAGAAGTGATGGAAGAAGGGAGAGGGAGTACTAGCAAGTGACTGAGAGAGAGAGAATTTATCAACTTCAAGTTATATGCAAGCCCTTCATACACTTGCATTTATTACACTATAAACTTACTTTGCCTAAAGTAATAAATAACCAAATATAAATCATTATTCTTTTTTTGTTATTTATTAGCTATTATTTTTGTGTAATTCATTTCAATCTCAACGAAAATCAATTTCGTTCTAGGTCCTACTTTTGTTTTGGCTGCCTCTGATGTCCGGTATATTAATTCTTAGACCAGATAATTTACTGAAATGAATTAAAAACATCCAAGAAATTTGTCAAGCTAATAAGGATTTGTTTTATGAAAACTGCAAAAGACAATTTCAACTCGGGTATGGAATTAAAAGTTAGACTTGTTTATCCCATTAGTACAGGATATTGCATGGCACCTACACGATGTTATTCGACATTTTGGATGCAATACAATATAATGAAGATATTGTACTGTCTTATCATTATTGCAAATTTTAATATAGTACTTTAGGAGGAAATGTTTTCCTTATCTGCGCCTATTCACTCCCGGTGCAAAGTCCTGGCTCTCTCCCTTCAACTCATACATACAATTTTCTTGAATGTCTCTTTCTTCTTCCTTATCTCAAGCCAACACCGACATAATAAGTCTGCTTGTCCAGCATAGGGAAATTTTGACTTATGTCCTACCCCCACTCTTTCAGTCTGTCTGCCTTTATTTTCCTAATTATATACAAATGCCTAACATCAATCTCAACACACAGCAAAATATACGAAATTTTGATGTAACAGCTGGAACTACTACAAACTATAGTCTTTTAAGACAATATATAACAATCTGAAACAAAATGTAATTAATATAATTATTTTGTACCAATAAAATGATTTGGAATATTTAGTAAAGAATATTTTAGCTTCTCATATTGAATTGTTACATTATTCTCATTGGATGTACATCTAGTTAACATCGATACCAATCAACAAGGATATATATGTTTAATATGCTTTTGGAGTGAAGCATTAAAACCTATCATCTTCTAATATAATCACCCCTCCCCTTCCAGTGGGACAAAAAATTTAATAGCTTCTCTATTTTTACACATGTTCTATAAACATGTTTCTTAAACAGCTTTCAGATTAGTTTTTTAAAAATATTTCTTAATTCAACCTTAAATAAAGTAATTTTATCCTTATTTAACAAACTGTTTGTTTATTTTATTTTATTTATTTTGCTATTTGATACCTCAAATTCGTAAAAAAAGTAATAATTAAATCGATAAAAAAGGTAATTTGTACATTACGAAAATTATAAAACGATGCAAGTTAATTGAGCATCATTTTTCTTGGATTGGATTTCAATACACAAGCTCATACTTAAAAACTCGGTGGTTTCATTTAATAATGGATACAGGATATCCAACAGAGCTATTTTATTTAACCATCATCTGCCTTCATTTTGTTTTGTCAACATCCGATGATAGATGTAATGTAAAGCAAAAGTTGTAAAAGGTTAGATCCTTTCCCAGAGGATGATACTTTTAATTAGTACAACTTTCCAGAAAAATGCCATCTATCGAGCTTTTGAAAAATTGTCCCAATTAATATTGAGCCAAAGGCTACTCAACAACGGTTCAGTACTGACGTACCCACGCGCCAGCGATTCCCGCTCGCAAAGCTACGTGGCAATATGTTTTCAGTCATAATGCTTTTGCTACTTCTAACGTCCTCCTAAAGGAAATAATCTAACTTTCTGATTATTTAATATCTCCATGTTTTAATTCTTTTAATATTTCCCTGTAAATATTTCCCTTTAACTTTAAATAAATTCTCAATTTCTTTTAGAAGTCTCTTCATCCTTCGTTTGCATTATTTTAATCTGGGTTTAGAAACTAACCCATAAATATTTTTAAAAATACCTGGACATCACGCCACTAACTCCCCGCTATCTGAAAAGTCTAATTTTTGGAAGATTTATTTAGACTCCCACATGTATATGGACTGATATTATGGTTTAGAAGGAAATAAAAATTTCACTGTATATTGACATTTAGAGAAAGTTACTTAGTTTTCATTAAGTGAATGAAACAAGATAGATAGGAAGGATATTCTGGAATGCACGTCTCTAATCATAACTTCTTTTGCTTATTGAACAAAAATATGCGCAATTCCATAAAAGAATATTTATTGAACTACAGATATTTTTTCAGTTTCGATATGTTAAGCTGATTTTTGTCATTCTCCAATCCTTTTCAATAAGAGATACTTCTGTTAACTATCTGGTATTAGTTTTGGTTTTGGTGTATTGCGAGCTCGAGTATTATCCCCCCCCCCAAAAAAAAATGAATTATGTAGAGAATTAAATCGAACTTGAATATATAGTACTCAAATCTATGAGAACGGGCTTTGGCGTTATAACAATTTTCTGAACACAGCTTACAATAATGAAATCCATCCTTTAAAACTTGCCTTACTTTAAAAAATTAAATAAAATTATTTTATTTTCATTACATTATGAAAAATATGCGTGGAATCATCTTTAAATACAAGTAAATTTAATTCTGGAATGAAAACCGAATGGAAGAAAAATATATATCGCATGTCATGCTGGAGGTAATTTCAAATTAAGACGCAATTTAGTTTTTTTTTTTTTTTCATTGACATTTGAAATCAAAATTTGGCAAATTAAATTTTGAACCACAAACCATGTTTGGACTTATCTTCATATTTTTATATTTGGCATCATTTGAAAGTGTCGTAAACACTTTTATTAAAGTTATTTCATGTTGGTAAAGATAAAATTTTGTAATCGTTTTTTTTTATTCACTTTCTTTTTTCAATATGGTGTTTTAAACGAATTCGTATTTGGTACAATTATATTTTCGATGGCAATGGTTTATCTTTTAATATCTTCAATACTTAACTATAATTGATCACTAATTAGATTTTGATTCTGTACCATGACTCCTTTTGATAGGGAGTTAGAGAAATAATAAATCCAAAATCGAAAAATTATTAGATTTAAAATAGAATGTATGGAAAACAGAGAAATTAAATTTTAAAAATTCTGTAGCTTAGTACACAAATAGAAATGTACTTTTAAAAACATTTCTTTTGATTAAAATTTATTATTTTTAAATTAAACTGAGTTTTTAATATAAAATCTAGCTTACAGAACATCTTAAATATTATTCCTTACACATCATGACATTACCATTATATTGTTATCTTATTGAGGTATCCCTTTTATTTAATCAACCAGAATTAAATAAAGCGAAAATTGATTTAATTCTTAAATTTTTTTGATGAAAGTTTTAGCTGCAATGCTCTCTAGTATACAACATAATAAAAACACAATTATTACATAAATCTATTTAAGCACCAAAACTTTTTTCTACATTTAGAAAAAAAAATATTTCTTTCGGGCAGTATAGCTTTTATTAAATCTTTTCTCAGTTCGAAATATTCCACTTAAATTTGCTGTA
>JAOUZG010043721.1:660003-681380 GCA_026289955.1 Argiope argentata
ATATAGTGTGTGCGTGTGCGCGTGTGTGTGCAATAACAATATCATAACATTTCTTTTGGAAAACTTTCCAAAGAATCACATTTTTGTAAGGATTCATCACTAAAAATAAACACATTATAGATGGAGAAAAATTTCTAGTAGATTGTTTTCATTTATAAAAAAGCATTAAGGAATTCTTTATTCATATCAACTTATTAAAACAGCTCTGGAATGAACATTTAAAGCCCAATATAAGTTTGGAGTTCGGTTTTAGCAAGAATTTCACTGTCGCATAAATTGAATACATTCTCCACGATTTAACCTGTTCGAAAATTTGCACACCATTAGTGCAAAGAATGTCCAAGTCAAAAAGACGGATAATACACCGTGTATGCAATAGTTGTATTTCAATACCATTGCAATTCCATAATTTCAGCTTCTGAGAATAGCCCCCCCCAAAAAAAAATATGGTCTCGAAAAGGTTAACCTTTAAGATACAAGAATTGTGCATTTATAATGAGTGAAAAATAAGTAAGCTTCTCTATATTATTCGGGAAATACTGATGTAGAGTTTTCTTAAACTTATTCTTACTTTCTATTCTTTTTTTTAATTTACTTTATCCAAAAAATATTCTGAACTGTTTCTAAAAACACTTCTGGTACCATTATGGAATGACTTTGCTAAAATATGTTGATCTGGAGAAATCTTCATACCTAATTTCAAACAAAATTAAAATCAGCTCTAAAATGAAATTCTCACATTTTTCTCCCTTTCCTTCTCACCTAATCTAGAAGTTTTTTCAGATTCAAATATTACTGACATGTTCATTTGTGCAGTTTAGATCGTACAAAATTTTATTCAAATTCAAACAAGACCATTGCATCTTTTCATATAAAAAGACATGCATCTACTACTTATATGAGAAACCCATTGAAGATACGATTTGTTATAGCATATTTACAAAAATATTTATACATTTACTTATTATCGGAAACTAATATTTTGACAACTGTTGAGGGACAAATTTAGTTTCTCTGACAGCAAAAGGTAAAAATGAAATGATCGGAGCACAAAGTACTGTAACCTCATTTAAATTTCTATGATCTTTATAAGTTTTTATATTTAATTAATTTAAATTTAAAAGTAAATATTAACTGGAGAAGATGGGATGTTTTTTTAAAGTTTTTTTTTCTTCATTGCAGTAAAAATGCATTCTAACAATTAGCATAATTACCGTGAAAAATGTGTAATAATTGCATTCTCGACATAAGGGAATCAATATAAATAACAGATATATCGATTTTATTTTCTAGCTTTCTTTATCTCTTATGTTTTGAATCGATTAGCAATCTCTTAACTACTTGGATTGTATTCCAGAGCACGTATAGTGGCTCACTTCAAACATACAAAATGTTCAAATGAGCTTGGAGAAGTCACTCTACAGATTTTAACTCACTAGAAGTTTAGCCTAATGCGTGGATAATTACGGGAGGGGAGCAAGGACTTCAATTTTTCATTTCTAGGATACCTGAAAGCTGATAAACATAAGAAAAGGCAAATAGTTATACTGTTAACAAAGGAAATTCAATAGTGAAACAGAAAGACGGAATATATAAAGGTTTTAGAAAAACCCCAGGCAAAAAGATTTTAAAGAAATATCGAATATTATTGGTTAATTCATAATATTTCATAAGCTTCGGTATAAGAAATTGAAACATTCTAAAAAGAAAAGAACTATGCTTTAACAATGGGCAAAAGCTTGCTTGGGATGTATCTTTAATAAAAACATTTATGAATAAAAAGAAGGGAAAATAGGAGATAAATCTACTTATTTTATTTTACGCGTTCTTTAATTACTATCTTCGATAATGACCCACTTATAACGAGAAAATGGCAATTGAAAAAGTTTAATAAATTCAAATTTAAATTAATTCAGTTATTCAAATTTAAAGTAATTAAATGGAAACTCTTAAGGATCAGAATCAGTTTTAAATGAAATAATTCTTTGTGTCAGGATCATTTCAATTATACCTTTTGCTGACAACTACATTTCGTTGCCAAAATAATAATTTCTGATAATAGGTAAATATATTACACAAATATTTTTGTTAATTGATTCTATCAAATTGTATCTTTAATGGGCTTTTCATATAAGTAGTTGACACATGTCTTTTCATTTAAAAAGAAACAATGTTCCGGCGTGAATTTCAATAAAAGTTATGATCTAAAACAGCAGGAAATGAACGTGTCAACAAAAATTAAATTCGAAAAAAATTGCTAAATTTGGGGGGGGGGAGGGAACTATAAGTCTTCAAGGCTACTTTTACATTTGTTCTGTATGAAAGTATGGAAAGGTCGAGATATTTTGCTATGTTCATTTTTTTATTAATAGCCGAAGTATTCTTAGTGACGTTTTAATAATATTTTTTGGTGAAAGCAAAAACTTTAAAATAAATGGAATGTAGGCTTTATAACAGTCTGGATTATTTTTATGTCACAATTTGATTCATTCTCAATAAAATAGTTGAGAATAATAAATTAACCCCAGATTTTTTTAACTGTATATTTAAATAAAAAGCTGAGATAAAATACGAGAATGGAAAGACAAGATAATGCAAATATTTGGTCGGTTTCATAAACGAGAGACAAAGTATAGGAAATCTGATTTACCGATTCTTTGAGCAATGAATTCAAAATTTTCATGGCGAGGAATCAAACTCTTAGTTTTAAACATACACGTGTTATTCATATGGTGATCGATTTCCTTACTCGAATCAAATAGGTTTGCTTATATCCAAAATCAAGCAGAATATCCGTTATGTTTTAACTGTAAAGTTACACGTTTTGTTCTTTGTTCGTTCTAGTTGATAAAATCAATTTAAGGCAATATAAGCATTTGTAGAATTTTGAGAAATCGGTTGGTCGTTCATAGATATTATTACGCTTATTAATGAACTCGTACCTGCCAAAAATTAACTTTCATTTGTAATCGAGTCCTTTCTAAAAAAAAAAAAAAACTTTAAATCAGGCGATAAAGAGATGATGAAACACGCTGTTCCCTAACTATTTTACATCACAAAATTCTATACTAAAAGCTTAACTTTTTTAAAGTTTGAAACTTGAAGTATTTTTTATCAATTGCTTTCTTCTCATGGCTGCCTTTCTCTGGAACAGTCTTCCTTTATACTTTGCAGGAAAAACTAGATACATTTTTGAATTTATAATTAACTTCTTTTTATCTTTTTTTTTTTTGCGAAATTACACGATATGTAAATATAAGAAAATAATATATATATATATATATATATATATATATATATATATATATATATATATATATATATATATACATATATATATATATATATATATATATATATATATATATATATATATATATATATATATATATCATGTTTTCAGGCCACGTTTATAAAACTCTCATTAATTTAGATTCCTACAAAGCATCCATTACTTCATTTCATTAATCTAGATGAGAGTTATTTGGATACCCTTATCGTATTTTTGAACTACGTTCAGACCCATAAGTAAATTTGCCAAGATCAAGCTCAACAAATTTCAGATACACAGAAAAGTTAAGAAATTGTACTTGAATATACATTGTATAAAGATGGTCATTAATATTCACTACATGAATGGAACCTGGCTAGTATTTAGACTATCAGGAGAAGTATGTTCATAAGTATCCTATGGAGTAAACAGGGTCGGTTTAGAGTAAAATTGAAATACAATTTTCAAAGTTTAAACTTTGTTTCTCCTTAACGTTCAAAGATTCATTCACAAATATCATTATGTTATATCTCTCTTAAAACTATTCGTATAAAACATCTAAAGTGAAAGTCAAAGATTTCAAATTTTTTTTGTCCTGATAATAACTTTGCGTCTGACATAATGCACCCATTATGTCAGACGCAAAGCTTAAAACTTTTGTAACAATATTTTTACTATATTAAATACAACATATGAATAATTTTATGGAAAATCTAGAAATATATTATCTATCTATCATAACGAATAGGGTGCAACAATAAAATAAGAACCGAATCTCGGTTTTGTGACCGAAGAGTCGAAGATTCAAAGATCGACCATGTACGCTGACCTAGTCCGTGCTAAATTCTCTGGAGTTAAACTTAATGTTGTGGTTTGGCACTCTACTCCACTTCATTCTCCAAAGTTTGGCGAGTGGGATGCCGAGCTTCCACTGTCTAAAGTGTTGTCCAAAGCATGCACGCACTTCACACTTTCTATGCTAATGTGAAGTGCTGCTATTATCATAAAATATTTCGGAGAAAAGGAAACAAAATATTATCTCCTCCAAAAGGTAATTTAGTTACATTTGTCTTATTTTGAAGGGATCCAATTACTATTTTGAGAAGAATTTCGTATCGATAAAAATGATAAATATGCCAATTGAGCTGGCATTTCACTCTCGAAACTTTTACATAATATTTTTTCTGAGAATAGGTGGTCTAATGCATATTAAATTTATTCCATATCCACGAGCACAATGAATCTTGAATGGAATCGATTCTCTTACCGCTGCCCACCGAGTTTAAAAAGTAGCCGCTGCTTCCAGATCTTGTAAACGTTAGTGATAATGAATATCTTTTTTAAAAAATTTTAGATGTCTTAATCTATACATTAAAACACTTATGAGCAGTTTTTTTAAATAATAATCATCTTACCTATATTTACGGTTAAATGCATCGAAAACTAATTTTCTTCACTCTTAGTATTATTTTCAGAACTTAAACCGATTCTGGGTGTAATGTGGCATCTTTTTGCATGTTATATTTTGGAATTTATTGAGAATTATATCATTAGTGGATATGTAACATCTGCTATTTAATTAGTTTTCACTTTCGTTTCTGAAATATACAATCTTATTGTTTCAACTAAGATTTGTGTAAGCGTTTGAGAACTACGTGTAATTTTTTCATGGAATTCTAGAATCTTTGAGTTATTTAATTTTGGCTTATATGTTAAGAATGCTATAATCCGATGAGAGTATGAAACACTGCAACAACTATGAAAGGGCTAACCAAAACATTTCAAGCACGCGCGCGCACACATACGCACTAAAAAATACTTTTTAAAGTTGTGTACTTATTTAGTGCTGAATAACTAGTTTAATGTAAACAATTAAAATGCTGTATGCTTTTACTTCGATCTCAGAATTTCTATCATATAGACAATCGCTCGTAAAAGGTATAGGGAATGAATTAAATTTTTCTTCAGACTGTTATAGAAAAGAAATATTTTTAAAAAATGTTGAACAACTATTACGATATGTCAGATAACATAACAAATCTAAAGCATTTATTTAAAGCTACATTATAATTTTGAATCAAAATTTGGTCAAAAACGACAAATGAAATCGAACTTCACTTCCCAAACTTCCTCGCCACATCAAGAGGACATTTAACTCAGAATGATAAACTGAATGTGTTCAAATCTACATACACGGCATATCTTCGACGAAATAGAATGTCGAACCTGCTATCATAGAACACGTATACAAACCAGTAAAGCCACAAGCCACCATGGCAGCTAATAGTCATACAAAAATAGTTTGATTTTAATTTGTACTATTAGATTTCTAAAGCTTTTAAAGCAAAAGAGATCATAAATAGTAAACATTAAATATTTAGCTTAATAAATTAGAATATGAGGTTGCGTATTAAGTTTACGCAGTTTATTCCCGTTTATAGCATTCTTTTAATTTAAATAACTCCTTTTCTTCATTTTAAAACAAATAAAATTAAAGTTGTGAAAACTATGAGCAGTAGAAAAATTGAAATAATAAAAGCGGATGGTAAAAATTTACTTCGTCGCTTATTGTAGCCAGCAAATTTATTTGTACATTTTTAGAATAACTTTTTGATATTAAATCTTAATATTAACCCTCTGGCCGAAATCTCGATCATTAAGACTGCTAAAGTGCATATTGTATAAATGAACGTTGAAAGAAATTTCCGCTTATAGAATTAATTTTAAAAAATGAATTGGCATGAAAATGTGCAAATTGGTGATATTGCCATATGTAAAACTATGCTTTATGCAGGTGATCTGTTTGAATCAGATTAAAGATAATTGAAAAAAGAAAGAAAAACTTGAGGCTAGTTGATTTGGAAAAAAATTTGCCAATAAACATATCACTTTAACTATCTTAAAAAATTTTTTTGTTCTACATCTCACCTTACATATCAACGAAACAGATTTCTTTCCAAGTGAAAAAAAATCCTACTTTTTTTGTTTTAATTAAAAATATTTTTCCCCTTCCAACACTGACTTTTTAATAAAAATAGGCTCAGTTTTTCATTTTAAGATTCAAACAGAATTTAAATGAAAACATTAAACCTTTAACTAAAAGGAGAAAAATACAGGGTAAAAATGTTATAACAAAGAAAACTTAAATTTTTGAATTATAACATTTCCCTTCTTTGATTGTATTTTCAAAACAATTAATAGTTTACAGAAATATATTTTAATACTATTATTGAAGACTTTTAATGAAGAAAATCTACTTCTTGGCATCTCGAATTTCTTATTACTTCTTTAGGACTCGATAATAATCTTGCTTCACATTATATCTAGTCACATAAAAATGTAGTATAAAGAGAAATAATATTAATTGGTATTATTTGGTTATATCTATATTCTAATTTGGATTGCATGCAAAATGTTGATTATAATCCTTTTAATTATCATCGAAATAGCGTTTATTTTATTTATAAGACATTTTTGTTATATTTAAAATGTAATTCCATCATTATTAATAATTTGCTTAGCGCAAACAATTAGAATACTCACGAAAAAGATTGTTTATTTAACATATACAAATACAAAATCCGTAATGAGATCTAAAAAGCATTTTTTAGACATTTTTTAAATTTCTCTTTGTTAATAATAAATATTCCTGCATTTTTTTTAATTTAAGAAATTGCTGCGTTTGAATAAGGATGCATTAAATTTACATAACCGCAGCTGAATGAATGCATTTGTCTGATTTTAATTTATTGTTTATCTCAGTAATTTGTTCCAGTTATTATAAATGCAATTTATACGAAACTGTTACTAAAAATTTCTCTTTGTTTACAACATAAAATTTGCCCATCAGGCTTAATCCTTCTTGACATTTTCATGAAAATACCAAAATATTTACCTGGAAATTACAAGCTACTCATCTGTCTTCTCCAATTTCGACACAAGAAACATTTGCTATTATATTAAGATACTTTTTGTCATTCTGTTTATGAAATATGTCGCTCGAAGCGGAGGAAACCTGTGAACTTTTGCCTGATACTTGGCAAAGACTCGCCGTCGAAACAAAAATAGCCTTCCAACCGCTCGTTTGCGCTCCTTTCCTCCCCCCTAGTTCCAATTTTGTTTGAAGGCTTTCAATGAACTCTGTTAAATTTAACTATAAAAGAAGTTCATTTTAAAACACTGGTAATCTAGTAGCAAATACAGAAATTTTAGATGCTGAATAAAAAAATAATAAATACTGCCGATTCCTCCATAAGCCCTTTATTATTTTGATTTTTTAATTACTTTATTAGATAACACTTTCTATTTCGGGAATGTGCTGTTTTGTCGATTCATTTAAGAACCCATAGATTACTTAGTGTTTTTCAGATTATATGTAAATTTTGTTTCGAATTACTTCGCCTTTGAATGATTTATTTTTAACTTATAATTTGATAAACGGTAATTCGATACCTCTGGGATGCGGCGATTAAGATGATAAATGATAGTCCGCGACTCCAAAAAAAGGTTCCGTTGTTTAACTTCCGAATCTCTTTATTTTTTAAAGGAAATTAGTTTTAAAAACTAATATTTGCTAAACAGATGCTATAAGTTCAATTATTTGCTATCTTACAGAGTTTTAATCTCTATTTTTTCTACATTCTAATTGTAAATTTTAAAATCAAAGATGTACAAATATGAAATAATTTTAATTAGAATTTCTGTGTCTGTAAAAAAATAAAGAATGCAATGTATAGTAATACCACTTACTTACTCTCCTTAGCTAGGGTGGATTTCGACAGTAAAAAGAGACAGAGCACGGACGGGAAATTGTTCCGAATATTTACGCTGTTGTGAATTCAGCACTGGCTTAGCATAGCGATATACACGTTGTTGATTTTGTGTCTTTCCAAGATTTTGTACAAAAAATTGTCACTAGAATGAAGCTAAATCACTGATCTATTAAAAATTTCTATCGATAAGAATAAATATTTATAATGTTTAACATGTTAATACGTTTTTAAGCTTTTAAGCATTATTGAAATATGCATAAAACAATTTTTTATTTCATTCATTCAACAAATATGTTCCTTCTACAATTGTACAAGAAAATTCTTGGTAAACTTCAAAATTTCGATAAATAAATATGTGCATGCATACAAATTACAGATCGGTATGCGACTGTGCTATTTATTTTTCGTTATTGAACCCTTCCTCGTGAAGGAGTATCCGATATGAAACCACTTTTTGATTCACCTATGAGATGTGTTCTTTTTAATTTCTTTTACTGAGAAATTAGATAATATTTTATCTAATTTCATTTATTGATATCCAGAGGATTAAGGCTTTAATTTAACTAATTTTTAGCATTGTATTACTCTAAGTCTCTTACTATTGGTCTCTAAAGAGTTAACGTCTTGTAGGAAAAAAATTATCATCAAACAAAATATTTTTAAAGCAAGCATAATGAGCACGCAAAATTCTTTCTTAACCCCTTCGCCTTAAATGACGTATCTGACACGCTCATCGAATTATTGAATTTCTTGTTTCAAGACTGCAACTAAGCCACAGAATTTTTTAAATTAGCAAAAATCAAATCGAAACGTTTTAATATCCCAAAGAATTCATGTATTTAAAAAAAATCAAATTAACAATAAATGACCAAAATAGGATGTGTCATCTAATTAGAAAGTTAAGTAAATTCGTATGTCAAGGGGTTAAAGACTTTTTCGTGCTCTAATGTGAGCAGATTAGATGTATATCTCTAGTGAAAAAACATGAAAGGGTATTTAAAATATTTGCTTTTTATTTCTTAAGAGCAAGATCAAAGAAAAATTATCAGAAATTTCATACTCAAGCTCAACGCTGAAAATGGGAAGAACCTTTCAATATCTTTAATTTCAATGAAAAAAATCAGTCCGATTCCTAGTTAAAACACTTGATGGCTTAAGAATTAGATTCAAGCTTAAATAGAATATGTACTATATTGCCTGTAATCAAAATACTTAATATAAAAGCAAGTTAAAACACTTATAGACTTCTATAAATATAATATGCTTCTTTAAAAAAATGGTCCGTAAATCAAACTGTGGAAATGAGTTATTAAGTAAAAAACAGAAGCAAAGTGAGCAATTCACTTCTGGGGGAAGGCAGAAATATCAAAAATGAATATCTGGTTTTATGAGGAGCTTTGCTGACTGAAAATATAATAATTTTGAAATTGTCAAATATATAAACGGGTTCATTTTGTGAAGTACAACATACTTAATCTTTCATTGATACGGATTTTTTTCCATTTACCTCTACTTTTTTAAAAAAAAATAGAACATTCTATTGCGCATTTCATTTTTACTCAATAGTACACTTATTATAGAACTTCAAAGAAAGACAAAAACAGACAAACTTCAAAAGTATTTAGGAAAAATAATGAATTAAAATTGTGAAAATCAAAAGAATTTTATAAAGGAAATGAATAGAATTAAAAACTGTCTCAAATAAATTTCTTTATGAATATCAGTATATATAGATTTTTTTCTCTTAAAAATTTTGAACTGAGCTTTTTTTTATGGCAGTTAAATTTAAAATATTTCTTTAAATATCGTGAATATCAAGTCAACTGTCTTTTAAAGAACAATGTTATCGAAAAGTTTAAAGTGTATGCTGATTCAAATTCCTTTATTTTTTGCTAACTGTATAAGGGTAATAATACAATAAAGCAAGAAATTTTTTAAATTGAAGGTAGAGCATTTTCCAGTCTTAATGCTACTTACGAAATATTTACAAAACCAATCATTAGTCACTTAAATATAGAACCATTTTTAATTCAACATGCAGAAATTCTAATTCTTCTGAAATTAATTTTGAATTGAATGAAATTAAATAATTTATTTTACCGTTTCACATTTGTGTGAAGTCAGTCAAGTATGAAATTTGTTTTTCTCAATTCTTTTGAGTTTCAGGTATCTAAAATTTATCATAGTGCACGTAAAAGTATATATGGTATATAAAAACATTCTGAGATTGATCTGAAATATATTCCTCCATATTTTGATAGAATCAAAAGGATAAATGTCGCATAATTAATTTAAAACTCAATTTGGAAAATCTTTTTTTATCTCATGACTAATATGAATTAAATTTCAAATTAAATCAGGAACAAGACAGATGAAAACAGAATTTCCAGTTTAAAGTTTTTGAATCTATAAATAAAAAGTCAATTTTGACGAATGAGAGTATCAATTTCACGCAAAGTAGAATGGACATTTTTTTAAAAGGAGCGAACATAGTTATGCCAGTTTCAGTGTCAATAAGTTTTTTTTAATAAATAAAATATTCAACTAAGTATCAATAAATATTTCATAAAAATGCAGATCCGAGATGTTCTTGACATAAGGACTGATGAATCCTTATGACTGCATGCAACACTTGCAATCATATTTTTTTTTCAATTTGATGATGTTCAGAATAAAATATTATGGTTAATTACTGTTCAAAATTTTCTGATTGATTTGGCAAAAATGCATACAATTATGAAAGTCTCACTCATCTCCCTTCAAGCCGGTCTTACCCATTTTAAAAAAGTTTTCATGCATTTAGTTAAAGTTTTATTTTTTAATTTCAAATACAACGTTAAAAAATAGTTTAGCCTTCCGACATCAATCAATTTTTTAAAGCTTTTTTCTTATGAAGAAGATTGTTATTTTAAATCACTACTTATATCCAAACGTATGAATCACAATTTTGCAATAAAACGAATTACTTTATGTATACTATTGTACAATAGCGGATTACTGTACAATAGCAATAGCATATTTTATGTATACTATTGCAATTTCGGATTTATCAGTCACCCAGCCAGTTTATCACAGAAAGCATGATACGTTATATATATTAGAAGCACAGAAATATCAGAATATTTTGAAAAGAAATATATTCACTGGGACTATCGTTCGGAAATGAAAAAAAATATCTCGTTAATTTCTTTTAAAAATTGTCTAAATACTTTTATTACACAATAAGAACCGAAACATATTTCACCCCCCCCCCAGCCTAAGCATCTGGAATGAAATAAATGAACCGGCTGCTGCGAATAGTAATTTCAGGTTTTAAGACTGGCATATAATAGATTGAATTGCAAGTAAGGAATGTGATGACCCTCGAACAGAGGTACTACCCGTCGTTGGCGATTGACTTTCTAATCAAGTAACGCCATCATCAGTTGTACTTTTGTGGAAAGCTATAATTTGCTTACTAATTCAGCAAATTCTCATCTCCATAAATGAGGTTTCCCACATGATTTTTAACACAAAGCAAATATGGAAGAAAACTATTTGGACAATAAGTATCCAAATAAATAGTTCTCTATTATAGAATCCATAGAATGGAAAGAAAATTTATTTACAAAAAAATTAAACTATTTAGAACTCATACTCAAGTAAAAAATGATAAATATAAATGTTAATAAAGGGAGAAAAAAGAGTTCTTGATAGTTGAAAGTTTTCCCCCTGTTTGATGTGAGATTCCGTCCCTACTGCATGAGAAAAATCGTTAGTAAGAAGCAAATAAAAAAAAATAGAATACAATGTATTAGGAACTAAAAAATCCTTTTACCTGCTATAAAATCCACTAACTGTCATGTATGGAATTATACACTTTCTATAATCAAATTAGAAATTGATTACTAAGACGAAAATTGCTTTGGCGTGTTTAAGTACCTCGATTACTCTTTAAGTTCTTAAATGGATTTTTTAAAAAAAAATCTTCTAATTAGGATGTCTCATCTAATTAGGATGCCAAACAAACTCGTACGTCGAGGGGTTAAATAGATTATATATATGCATATATATGTTTGTACATCGTAGATGGCACAAATATATATGAGATATAAAAAATAATATTGGAGGAAAAAATATTCAACATTCTTACCAATAACTGGTGGAAGAATTTTATTTTAGGAGCGAGTGAACCCTTGGATGGAGATCAAGTTGCATTCAACGTCCGCCATATATGTCTGGCTAGTTCACATCTTTTTTGTCATCCTCGATCAAAGTCGTGCATTAGTGTGAGCTGGAAGATCGGACTTCCGCCTTGTGCTTCTAAATTTGCCACCCGTTTACAATTTCTAACTATTAAATACATTTTCAATAATTCCTTCAAAGTGGGCATTAATCAAACAGAAAGGGTTGCATTCAAAGTGTGAAGTATGTAAGTGAATGCTTCAGCTTTATAATTTGCGTTTCTTGCATCTTTTGAGTCTAAAAAAATATTTTTGATGAATAGTTTTTAAGTATTGTTTTTAACAGACATCTCATTTTTTAATTGCTTCTGTTAAGCTAAATATATATTTAGAAACATCGATTTTATTCGAAGTTAAAGCCTGGATCAAAATAAAGACGAATGATGAAAAGGGTGGCAAAATTATTCGGATCGTAAGCAAATGTTTAAAACATTTTCAGAAATACTAAAATGATATTTTCATACCAAACTACTGACATTGTAGAAAGAGCAGCAGCTAAGCTAATAAGGTTGATTCACATGAAGTTAAGATCACATGATGTATACTACTGCGCATGTCATCTAAATATCATTCGGCATTGTTTTCCTCATGTAGTCTACCCTTAGAGCTTCTCACCATAGTATCAAGTGGACCTTTTGTTTATGATCGATAATTTACTTTTCAGATTTTTGTTTTATTCCTTCTTTAAATGAAGATATTTAATACTTTAAGGTACTTCAATGCAAAAGTGATTGTAGTAAAAGAATATTTTTTTAAAATTCCCTTTCAACTATCCACACTTGTTGCAAGTTTAGGCCGTCGACATGGGAATAGATTACTTTACGCCTGCTTCAAACTCAGAAGTGGGTTCAGACAATTTCGAAGGAAATTCCCTCAAAGAGTGCTCATTCACCACGCATAGGTAACTGAAGTGGAAGATATACTAGTTACTAAAAAAAATATCCATCTATGAAAATATTGGAACTTGATTTGCCATCATAAGCCCATGGAGAGGCAAAAAGATTGAATAAAATGGTAAGTGCATTTCTAGCTTACTTCATTACTATTTAATGACATTTTCTAGAATGTAATTAGAAAGTTTTAAAATGTTAGTATGACATTATATTACCTTTGTTTCCTCATAATATTTATGTTAGTGCAATTGATATAAGTAAACAAACTCCCTTTGCAAAAAAAAAAAAAAAAAAAAAAAAAAAAACCGTTTTAAAATTATAACTAAAATATTAAATAATAATTGAATAAAAGGGAATAACTTCTTTAATGACTTATTTAATAAGTAAATATTTCACAAAAAGATGGTTCAAATCTAGGTAGAGTATTATAATATATTTTATTAAAAGTAAGAAATACAATGCGATGTATAAAAAATACTCTCTACTAGTATACAAATGTAAAAGAATGAATTATTAAAACTATGTTAATTTTAATTATAGTGGGGTGTACTGTTTTTATCCTATACAGAAGTATTTAACAAGAGCAACAAGGATAATAAGATTTTTGGGGAGGGTCTTCAATTCAAAGGAAGTTGCTGAAGACAAAAAGATAAGGGCACTGATAAGTTTTATCAAATAAAGGTTTTCTCTCAGCATATTATTCTCCGAATATTGAAGAGTATCTTCAAAAACTAGCCGCCTTTGATGACCAGCTTCCTTGTATAGACTATAGATTTTTTGGCTGTTAAACGATTAACTTAAAATATAATTTCGGTTACAGTGGTCATTAGTGTGCCCCCGAGTTTGCCGCCAATATGGCAACTCAACACAACGCTCTTATAGTAACCCTAATGATGTTTTGTTTACTTCTTCCTGCAATGGTTGAGTTGTACATGAGCTTCAACTCTTTTTAATAAATTTCTTATAAATAAAATTTCCTATTAAATCCATTCTTTTTGCGTCTTTGTCTTTCTCAATTATTTATTATTTACTGTTCATGTTATCCACACAGTTCAATGTGCTAGCGAAGCCGTAGGATGTTTTATTAAGCTAAAAAATTCTGCCCAGTGCCTTTAACAAATGTCTCCTGCATCTATTGAAGGCACTGGGTCTAAAAAAAAAGAATGGTTATCGGTAAAAAAATTCTAAATATATTGCGAAAAGTGGTAACCGTAACTATCCCATAGAAGTGTTTGTTTACTTTGTCAGCCATCTTAATTAGCGACTTGGCATCCTTGGCTCGGCAAGGGGCACACTAAACGTGACTTTTACCATAATTTCTTTAAAATTCAACCCTGTTATTAATGCTACTGAAAAACAAGAATTTAATTTAATCAATTTACTATAAATAACTCAAGTGCAAATTAAAAAATGCATATACTACAAAATAAAAGCGGGAGTTTAAATCCTACTTAACATCCAAAGAAAGCAAATTTTTAAATCTTACTTTTAACATGGGTAGAAGCATACAATTGAATTTTTAATGGATTAGTTTGAATCTCAACATAATATTTAAAACGTTGTTAGGTATTTTATATGAAATTAAATAAGACTGTGAAGTCATTGTTGACTATATTGAGTTTCTAATGTAGAAATCTATGGTCTAAAAGCAGAACCACATTAAACTATCTAAGAACCCTTCAACATTTGGGACCCTCTTTCTCCCATCTGACTTCCCAAGTCGTACATATTTTTGTAAAAAAGTAGTTAAAAGTAGTTTTAACAAAAAAAGTAGTTGTAACATAAAAGTAGTTTTAAACAAAAGAAATTGTGATAAAATATTGTATTGGGAATTGCTATCAAGAGTTTTGTCACATATAAAAGAATTTTTAAAAAAATTCTGTGAAATAGTTTTAAAAAACCGTTGAAACTTTTTAAAAGAATCTAAATTCTATTTAATTATAGAATTGGACTTTTTTTAATTACAAAGAAAATGTTTTTGCAGAATCACAACGGAATTTAATGTAAAATTTATTAAAGATAATTAATTATTGTTCTCAGAATAAATAATTCCTTAAACGATATTTAATTTAATTTCAATGAACTTGAGTGCACGGCCTTTGTAAATTGAATGACAATACAGAATTAAATCATTCTGAAAATACCACAAAATTTTGAAGGATTCCCCTTCACCACAAAGTTGTGGATTTCCAATGCTCTTTGCTTTGATAATACTAATTTGATTGTCTGATGATCGGGCTCGACACAGCAAAATAAACAATGACTTCCGGCTTCTACATAAAACAAATATTTTTAAAACTATTGTCGATATGTCTTCAAGAGATATCAGCTTCATTTTACTACTATACTTAAATATATCGGACAAAAAAACTTTTATTAAAATCCAATTCATAGATCTTCTAGAACCAAGTAATGTTTTGATAGCAGATAAAGGCTAATTGAACAACAGCTGCAAAAAAAACGCGAAATGTCATGAATTTTAAGAAATTGAATTCACATTAATATAACCGAACAAAATGATAACTAAAAGATATCCGATGCAAAATTTATCCTAGAAAGTTATTTGAAGAATTAATGTGCAAATATTTTAAAGTGGCTATTCTTAACACAAGTTTTCAAATAGTTATTCTGCATTTTTATTAATTGCATATACTGTAGCTTCCTATATCTTTAATCAACATGAATTATGTGAATACAGAATTGTTTGTGGAATTAAGTTCTGCGGAGGCAGAAATGGAGATTATTCATTGATATTATAAAGAGGATAGTCAGTGGACCTAAGTTTTTGATCAATAGAAAGCTTTTCAGTTTAGTAAGTTAAAAAAATTGGTAGATGAGTACTTTATCTATTAAGTTAGTAATTATTCTGGTACTTGATACGCATATAATTTGAGAATTTAATAACTTAGTGATTGATAAAACACAGAATGAGACTTTTAGATTGCAATTACAGAAAAGAAAACAGATCGAGGCGTGTTGCCCTGATATTGATTATCTGTTAAAGAAAGCTCTAAAGAACACTGATTTGTAGTAAGGAACATAATTAGTAGTTCTCCTGAGCGATTATAAATTAGTACAAAATGGCACTTGGTGCACAGATACAGAATATACTATTTTAACTAGGATGGAATTTGTTGGAGGCATATTAGTGCCGGTCGGTTGATAGGGCATGGAGAATTATGAACAAAGTGAAAACAACATCTAGGAAGTTCAATTTGGATAATAGTCGGCCAGATTCACCTACAGAAAAAGACGCAAAGATCTATGAGAATAAATATTTAATTTTGCCACGTATGTGGGAAGAGAATTAAAAGGTTGTTCTCAGCAGCGGAGTGAACTCGCTGCTTAAAATAGTGTTGAAAGTTGCGGGTGGTGACAGCCGGTTAGATGTAAAAGTCCTGTGTTTAACAGTCATGGAGAAATTAGTTAGGTGAGAAGCATAATTTGGATAAAAAGGTTAATATCATCATTTGTTAGTGTCTAATTGTTAGAAACATCTAAAAAGTAAAAGTGAGATGAGTAAGGTAAGGCCTGGGTCTCAATTTTCCAAGATGCCAGGTTAAGGGGAAATGTTTGTGATCGGGCTTGCTCTGACACTTGTGACTGACGGTCAACCGCCGCGAACAAGAAAGCGGCTATCAGAGGATGATGACTACAGGCACTCGATTATTTCAACATAGTTACCCATATTATAAAATAATTAGATTACTATTATCCTATTTAAATAAAAACTTTACTTGAAATTTAAGATATTATTAAAATTAATATAAAATTAGTTAATAATTTCAATTAAAAACTCAAAAATTGATTAAAATATTTTTCAGTAAAAGAATTTTTAAGAAAAAAATTGATATAACAAGCTGAAATCACTAAAATATTTCATTTTAAACAAAATAGTAAAAAAATGCATTTTTAAAAATGTAATACACTTTTTAAGTACATGATGGTGCAGGATATTTAAAATAAAAGGGAGTATTATGAAATTATAATGCAAATTAAATTTTATATTTGTATCTATATTATATATACAATTTCATATCGTAATCTTTTCTCAATTTTTTTTATTGGTATTATGCTAAAATATCTTAGAAATAAGTTCTCTCCCAAACTTCATATTTACTGATCTTTAACAGTCAGTGTTCAGGCATTTTTGATTTGCTGACAACTTATAACTGTTTTTTAGAAACTTCAATTCCTTAAAACTTTGTTCACCACTGGCATCTGTGACAAGCATCTGTAAATTTTCAACATTGACATTAAATTCGAAAAAATAGATTGTACTTTATTGTCGTATATTAATTTATAAGAATTCATTGCAGGTATTGAAGTTTCTTCCTTTATTTCGAAAAATTGTGAGATGAAGCACTTAAAATAAACCATTATATCGCCAAATTCAATATCTGATGCGTAATATTCTTGAAATTTTTGAAACGCTTCTAAGTTTATATCATAGTACATCCATCATAGGCAATATATTTTGACCTCATTTTTTCCGTTTTTCTAAGCACAATGTCTTTCGTACTATAGTCTTCGAAATGTTTTTTTCCCTTCTTTTCTTTACATGTCGGCCTCATTGCTGTACTGGGAATCACTTGCTCCCTTCGCATTCATCTCGTCATAGACAAGTATTTCTAATAATCTAACTAAGCAGCCGCAAGTTTTTTCCATAAAGCATCTTTCCACCAGAAACAGAAAAATATATTCTTTATCTTTATATCAAGCTCTTCGACTTACTTTATAAAAATTATCAATGAATGTAATTAGCCAAAAAGAAAAACATGGTAGAATGCAAAAAGTTTTACTCGATAGAGATGAAATTATGAAACAAAAGAAAGAGAAGAAAAACTTTATATATTTCATAAAGTCTCATAATTGCAGGAATATTGAAATTTTGAATTATTACTTTAAAATTTTATTAATCTGCTTACATGATTATGCAAAGAATTACAGCAATCAATTCAAAAATATTAAAAATAAAATATAGCTCTTGATTTCGAGTTTTAACAAAGATGAAATGCAGACAAATTTATTATAAAAGAAAATCTTATTGTATTATAAAAAATATCAAACTACATCAACTTATTTTCATTCAAATTCTAGTATCGTTTTTTTAACAACATCCAAATCAAAAATTCCAAAAAATATCACTGTTGTCAATTTCAATTTACAACTATTTGAAAAATAATATTTATAATTATTAAACTACTTATACATTATTTTTAAAGCAATCTTAAATCGCAATCCATATTTTTGCAATCTGTCAAAAAATAATTTTAAATGTTTTACGTCTTCTTCCGTAGTTGGAGCAATTAAAACATCGCCCAAATATGGGAACACAAAATTTAGTCCTCTAAATACCTCATTGATAGCTCTGATAAGTGGAAGGAGCATTACGTAAGCCTAAACTCATTATATTAAATTCATACAAGCCAAAAAGTGTTATAGCAGCTTTTTGCTTATCAGCTTCATTAATAGGAATCTGGAAATATGCTTTATGCAAATCAATTTTGGTAAATATTCTAGTATTCTTTAAAATGTGGTTGAAGTCTTCTAATGGAGGTATAGGATAACGATCTAGTATGGTTTGAGCGTTCAAACGTCGGTAATCCGCACATGGTCAGAAAGAACCATCTTTCTTAGGAACCATGTGTAGAGGGCTAGACCACTGCGATTTAGATGGCCGAATAATATTTTCTAACATATACTGGAATTCCTGTTTTTCTATAATTAATCGCTTAGAATCCAGTTGTCTAGCTTTGGACTAATTAGGTTCTTTAGTTGTGGTAAAATGCTCAACATCATGTTCAGATTTAGATACTGTTAAATTAGTTTTAGTTAAATTTGGGTATTGTTGTAACAAATTAGAACATTTAGAAGTTTTATCCAAAGTACTAATAATATCAACAGATACTGGCGTTACGTGGTGTTGAATGGACAGATTAGCTATTCCATCAATAAGTTGTTTATTATGAATATCTATTAAAAGCTTAAACTTATTCAATAAGTCAGCTCCTATTATTGCTTTATCAGCTTTAGCTAATATAAAAGGAAATTTAACTTTTCTTCTAAGGCCTAAATTTAATTTCAAAATTTTAATTCCGTAAGTAGAAATTTCCGTGCCATTCGCTGCTTATAGTTTAAAATCATCAACTGTTTTATTTCGATGAGTTGCAGGAATGAGGCTAACATCAGCTCCTGAATCCACTAAGAACCGCTGTCCTGTGTTTTTGTCCTTTACAAATAAACGACACTTGCGGCTTTCATTAATATCAGCAACAGCGGTAGCCTCTATTCCTGTTGCATCTTTGAGTTTCCTGCCTTTTCGTTCCATGCACATGGCGAGTAACATTTATCTGGGCGACAACAATCGCAAAATTTAATATGGTGAAAGCAATATTTACCTTTCTGGTTAAATCGCTTGGTTGAACGACTGAGACTTCGGGATGTATTCCAGTGATTTCTAAATTTGCATCTGTATAATTAACATTTGGCGAAGCAGCATGAACTTCTTTTTTAGATTTCATATCGTAAATTTTATCAGCCATCGTAGCCAATTTGTCTACTCTCTTCACAACAAGAAGAATGTTTCGAATAAAATCAGGCATTTCATCGAGCCATAAAGATTTTAACACCTTTTCTGAAAAATCGGCTGCTTCTGAATTTTTCACCTTCTGCAAAGGCTGACTTAGCTTGTAATCACCCAGAATAATGTGCTGAATCCTCTTGTTTTCACTTTTCTTGAACATATTCAAAAATATTTCTTTCGCCAAGGCATATTTATTAGGCTTAGTGTCCTTAATAATACCCCATATATGCTCACATATTTCGGCTCAATCTGAGAAATCAAATAATTGAATTTCGTTTTTTCCGAAGAAATTTTATTAATTTGGAACTGCGCTTCAACTTGATAAAATCAACTAACTGGTTTTTCTGGCCAAATAGGGAGAAATCTTGATGCTTCCTTTGTTCACTTCGGCATCCATAACAGTAGTTCTTTAGCTTGTGAAATGTCCGCAATGCGTTGACGTCGTAAAAGTTGGGTCGCCCAATTATTGAGCTCGTGTGTCAACAAAAACGAAATGCAGCCAACTTACAACAAAACAGAATCGTATTACATTATAAATAATATCAAACTACATCAACTTATTTTCATTCAAATTTTAGTATCGTTTTTTAACAACATTTAAATCGAAAGTTCCAAAAAATATCACTGTAACCAATTTTAATTTACAACTATTTACAAAATAATATTTATAATTATTAAACTACTTGTACATTATTTAAGGAAATATTTGATTTATGTCGCAACAGAATGTTTAGAATTGTTTACCATTATAATTATCAAAGGAAAGGTAAAAATGGGTCTCAGCGCATTATTAAGATAATAGTTTGTAAATATAGTAAATGGCAAATATTTCAAGACAAATAGTTCTATGTCTACATCCACAGCTATAGAATGTTTCAGCCGGATAAAAAAAACGGAAGAGACTCAGAAAAGGTAATTTTAATGATAGGTTGTCGAAAAAAATTCATTTCCAAAGTCAATAACGATAAAAGATTTGTTTCTGCTAAAATGCACATTTCAGAAAGTATAGAGTCTAGAAAATTTTAAAATAATATTATATTCAGTGGTGAAAGTAAATTTAACATTTCCGGAAATGATGGTTGAAGTTTTACAAAGGGAAGCCTAATTCTAAACTACTTTTGATACTTTCTCACAGTCAAATATGAGGATCTCAGTGAGTGTACGGGGTTATATGTCTATAAAGTGAGAAATTAGTTTTTATCTATGGCATAATGAATAAAATAAAATATTTGCATACACTAAAAAAATTTTTAAACAAAGCTCACAGAAACCGATTTTAGGATGCAATATTTTTTAACAGGACAATGATCCAAAACATAAAACCAAAATCGTGATTATGTACGTGAATATACAATTGTAAAATCCAATTGAATACTCCTACTTCTCTAGACTTTTTTTGTAGTGGAAAATTAAAAATCCAAATTAAAAATCTCTGTCCAGAAACATAACATGACACACTATTTGAAAACAATGACTATTTGTAAGAACGGTATTATAATACGAATGAGCAAAAAGAACGCAGTTAATGCATATTCTTGTAAACTCATCGCTATAACGCTTAAAAGCTAAGTTTAAATTATCTATACCAAAATATTATATATATATATATATATATATATATATATATATATA
>JAOUZG010043721.1:681480-691771 GCA_026289955.1 Argiope argentata
TATATATATATATATATATATATATATATATATATAATATATTGTTAACGAATTAGATTGTGCATTCAACTTTCTGACCAATAAAATTGTAAATTTGACGAAGTTTAAATTAATAAAAATATTGTCCATTCCTTATTATTTTTATAAGTTGAGCGTATTCCTCCCTGTGTCTTCTATTGTTATTATATCGGTTATTGGGTTAAATTTGAATTTAATATATTTTTACACTTTTAATGAAGAAGAGTACTATTTGCTCTATTCTGAAAAGCACTGGATGTGTAAAGGCTTCAAAATAAACAAAGGCATTAAAATCTGAAAACAACTGAAAGATGCTGTGCATATAAACAACTTGGCCAAGGTGAAAACTTGTCGCGACAGCAGTCTCGCAGGACAGGACTGTATTTAGACTTGAGACTCCTGGGACACCTGATGATAATAAAGAGCATTTTATTCTGCTAATCTTAATTACTTTCTTCTAGTTATGGTTGATCATTTTCTTAAAAATTAAAAGTGGTTTTATGCTCTTAAAAAGAATGAAAAAAATCGAAAAAAGTGTCTTTGATTTTTGCTTTTATACTTAATCGTTTCTTTTCTTCGTGTTTCCTATTAAGTCAAAAAGAATATGACATCCAGATCTATTTGATGTCATCTACAAGTATTATTAAGGTGACATATGAGCTAACGAATTATTCAATACACCTTATTTTTACATTTTGATGGCAAAAACTTTGTTTTCGAAATCTGTAAATTGTGCATTTAATTGTTAAAGAAGCAACTAGTTAATTTTAAAGGTTAAATTTCAAGATTTGTTTTCACATTTATTTAATTAAAAATAAATTCTATTTTTACTTTTATAAATAACTAGCCGCCTTTGGTGACCAGTCGGTTCGCCAGTATTAATGCTCGCTGAAATTTCCATATAATATTTTATGTAGTTGTGTCTCATAATAGGTTTTTCAACAAAATATTTTTAAACCAAACACATTTTGATAATCATATAATTCATTTATAGTATTTAGTATTATTTTCTTGAGATGTTCTGTTCATTGTACTACTCATCTTTCTCTTTCTATCCGAGCAATGATTGTCCCGGAATCGATATTTTACTTAAATGGTGGAGGGAAAGGTCTAAAATTCTATGTTTTTATGGAATAATGAGATTCAAATTTTCATAAATGCACACACACTAAACAAATAAAGACACAATTGATTTTCAAGAGATGCGAAAATTTAAAAAACAGCTTGGAAAATGCCGCGCACAGAGGAAATAATGGTGACACATACACTCTTATTTTTTTATTTTTCTATTCTTTTTTCTTCACTACTTTTTTTTCTACAAACCCTTTTTGCCCTCTGTTCTTTTTTTTCTTTATTTATTACTTTATTATGACTTTATTTTGAGCAGACATATATTAAATATCCATACAGACTAATAATAAAAGCAAGAATTTTCTTTCTTTTTTAAACATCCCGTTATCTATAAATGAAAACCAACTGACTTCACGCATTTCTTTATAAACAAATGATAATTTATTACTTCCTGCTATCTTGCTCAATTGGTGTGAGGGGAAGGAAATGAAGATTTTTGGCGGGAAAGAAAGAAAAGTGTCGTTTTAACTATTTTCCTCGCAGTTTTTTCATTTTTTCTCTCCATAAGAACCATCCTCGTGTCTTAACGAAAATATTTTTAAAAAAATTAGCCGAATCGGTCGAGCCGTTCTCTAGTTTTACGCTTAGCAACGCATTTTGAGTTCCATTTTTATTAATATAGATTTATTGCAGAAAAATACGAAAATAAATATCTTGATAAAATTTAGTTGTTCATTTAAAAATATCTCATATCAGAAAAATAGATACATCTATTTTCTTTGATCAAAGCTACCCTAAGATCAATGTCCGGGCCACTACCTCAATGGTAGTTATAATCTATTTTAGGATAGATACTCGTCATAGATTTCTAGAAAAAATACAGGCCATTCTTGTCAGCCGTAATTTGAAAGACGGTTCGTTGCAGTATAAAGAACTCGGTTATCTACATATATCATATGTGTTGAAATGTATAAACAAGACCTATTTGTAAGAAAATGCTTATATTCTCTAATCAAGTTATCTTCCTCCAATCCCAAGTAAAAAATGTATTGGTTGCAGTGATATAGAAAAAATCCTAATTGTACTTCCATGGACTAAAACCAGATTTTCTTCGCTGATGAATTCTGTTTTTAAATGTAATGCAATTCTAGGCTTGTTATGATGCTAATGGACAATAACACATGCAATAAAATTGAAAATATAGATAAAAATATGAGTATAAATGTGATGGGATCATGGCATTGGTATATATTATTTTATGACATGATAACATACACTTTTTGCTAATGCATCTATTGAAATCGAAGTATACTGAGATATTCTTGATAATCTTGTCAAGTTACTTGGTACAATTTCCAGAAATTTCATCTTAACAGATTATGATACACATCCTCATCATATTACTCTAGATCAAATTATTACCAGAAAAAAATCCAATGAAGGGAATGGAATGAACTAAAATATCAAATTGCAGTGTTGCAGAACCTTCTTTCTCCAAGTAATTTTTAGACGCTATTTATCTTGAATATAGTTTTGAAAGATACATCCTAATATTAAGTGTTACGGCAGAGATCCTTGAAAAAATTAATATATAGTACAGAATAATCAATAATAAAAATAATTTTTCCGGGTTGACTAAGCATCTAATTAATTTTTCTGAATATCTTGGGGAAAATGTAACGCCGATTTTCTCTATAAATTTATATATTTTGTATTTTAATTTTTTTCAAAAATATACAATTTTGCATTTTGAAGACATGCCAGGCATGGCAAAATAAGTCTCATGGAGATTTTATGCCGTTGTAAAATCATTCTAGTTGTAAGAATCTTGGGACTTAAATTTTTAATTAATATTTAATGAATTCTTGAAATTCTTACGCATTTTCTTGTTTACATCGATACACTAAAGTTAAGCCTTTGAAAACTTTTTTATAATCTAATCTGTACAACAAACATTAAAATTAATGTATCTTTAATAGTCAATAATTTAGTGTAATCGAGTACACAATGACACCCTTAAATGATACAGGTTTTCTTAAGAGATGATGAATCCTCCTGTACTTATCTCATTCTCAATCCGCGGTACTGGTCTCCTTAAAGCTTTCTGACATACTTCCCAGTAAAGGTTTTATCCCTCTTCCTCCACATAAAATTGAGGAACATGAACAAATCGCGAATTCATTGCATGGTACTGGCAAACAGTAGATACGAAAAACAGATAATTATTGTGAATCTTACAATTCACTGAACATATCGTACGAATATGCCTTTTGGACAGCTTTTGTCTGGCAAACTGACAGCAAATAATTGATACGGAACTACTGTTTGTAATCGCAATGTAATTTCATTAATTTAAAGCACTTTGTTAATCAGTTATCGCGTTTATATATGCATGCGGACCAAGTTTATATATGCATCGCGTGTATATATGGGCGCATAATCGACAAACGGTTAATCATTTGTCTTTCAAAATTTGATATATATTCACATTTTAGTTTCTAAATCTGTGTACCGAACTTTACATACATAGCTCTTAGAGTTTTGTAGTTATGTTAACTTATATTCCATTAATAAGACAGACTTATTGTGAATGAATTTCATTCAAAATTTAATAAATTTGGACGTGATTCCTTATACCAAATTTCAGTCCTCTAGCTTCAACAACTTTTATCAGCTGTCGTGTTCACAGACGGGCATGACGCCAAAAATGTTTTTAGACTCAGGCAGGTATGAAACTTGGAGATTCGACAAAATCTCGAAATCGAATTAATTGACAATTACGATTCTCTCGCTATACTTGGCCCATGAGAAAGTAAAAAAAGTGTAGGATTCTAAAACAGGAAAGACACATTTATCACGTTATCAAGAACAACGGAAGTTTTAAAATGCTAGTTCAATTTTTATTGTAACTGCCTACTGCTGTTGCAACTTCGAACTCGTAATAATATATAAAAATGAAAGAAACCAACATTCAGATATATAAATGTGTTAAAACTATGCTACATATTTATATTATTTCTGCAGCATTTTAAAATAACGTTTAATACAAAAAAAAAAAAGAATTCGAACGCATATTAAGTTTTAAAATCTCTATCTCCTATACTTAATTTTTTTCTAGAGATTTAATTAATTTTTTTGTGTGTGTTGAAAGGCAAAAATTTACAATCTTAATAATGAAACCTCAAAATTTTTTCTTTATTCTTTTATGGAGAAGAATATACCGCAACTATTCTTTGACAAATTATGAATATTCGCTATTTTAAATTTCTTGTTTTGGAGTTTGACACAGCAGTTTAAAGCAACGAAATTGCTTTCGTATATTTATTTTAGGTCAAAACCGAATTCGATTAGATTATTGTATATTATAACAAACATTGGTCAGACGAGACAAAAATCTGGCATAAAAAAATGAAATACAGAGTTCTTTCAGTGTAACATAAAAAACTATCTAATGAGTTCCCTTAAAATTAACAATTAATTTTATTTTCAATATACAGGTAAATATAAATTCTTTTATATATATATATATAACAAGATATTTTTTATTCAAATTGCTTGTTCGTTTGAAAACATAAAAATAAAAGTAAAAAGGTGAACCGTAACATTAAATACAAAGTTAAGACATACCGTCGTCAAAACATTGATCAATGTTCTTTTACGTAGAATTCACAATATGATTTTCACAATATCTTTTAACATTGTTAAATATTGTGTTGAAAATATAGTTTACACAATATTCAACAATGTTATACAATATTCGACTTAATGAAAAATTGTGCTGTTGAATTTCTTGAAATAAAATCGCAAATAAACTGAATTATATGGGGTCAATTCATGTGACGTCAAAGGTACGTGACATGTGACTTCTGCGCATGGCATTTAAGTTTTCATCCTCAAAGCTTTCCTCGATGAGTCTGTCATTAACGCCCTCCACCAAGTATGAAGCGGATTTTTTGTTTACATTTGTAGCTGTAATTTTGAGTCGTTTTCTTTCTTCCTGTTAAAGTTAAAAGATGAAAGGCTGATGTGCTCCTGGATGCTTTAATGTGAAACACAAGTTAATGCCAGGATAAAATGCATTTTTTTTAGTTTCCTTTCAACTATCCTGACATCGGTTGTTAGCTTTGGAATGGAAGATTGTTATTTTCGAAGTTGTGATATGCGCCGTTTATTTTCAAGAATTCATTTAGTGAGTTTATATTCACAAAATTTTGAAACCCAAAAACTGTTCTTGTAATTTTTTTTAGAAAACCCTCCCAAAGGAAAAGAAATTGGTACGTGTATTGCTGTCTAAAACAAATGGGGACAATTAAACAAAATCTTCAATGCATTTCTTATTTTCATTATTGACATTTGATGGAATTTTCTGATAATTTTGAATATGCTTAGAAGATTTTGAAATATTTACATGAATATTACATTACATTTATCCTACAAAATTTTATCTAAATTTAATTGATGTAAGTAAACAAACTTTTATTGTAAAAACTATCTCTCTTAACTGAAAATTAGTGGAAATTTTGCTGACTTGGATGGAGGTGAATAAATTTCTTTAAGATTTATTAATTAAATGGATCTTTTCCAATTACTGGAAAATTCCATTTTTGTATTGATTGTTAACAGCATTTATAATTGATGTATTGTGTTAAAAGTGCTCTTAATTTGGTAAATGGAATGCTACTTACTTTAATGCTACTTTTTACTGAAATAATTCACAAATTACAAAATGAAGTTCAAAATTCTGTGAAAAAGATTCATTCCTGAGAATATTGTTAATAATATTAAAAAGAGGGCATTGACAAATTTCATGCAAGAAAGGTTTTTCTCTGTATATTCTTCTTTTAATTTTGAAGCGGATCTTCAAACATTAAATATGTCAAAGCATCCATTTGACTTTAAAAAAAAAAATTAAAAATCCAGTTGATTTTTGAAAATAAAGACTCCAGATTCAATATTGACTGCATAGATACAGATCAATCCAACAGAACAGCAAATGATTTCCAGTTTTTATAAAGAAGCTAATATTTTAAAAGATATGATAGTCATGATACTTTCAAGATCTGTCAACTTCATTTCACCATTACACTGGGATAGCATATCTAAATAGGAATTTTTTGAAATTAAAAGCTATCTGATGAATGTATTAGAACTGAATGATTTTGTGATGACAGATAAAAGCTTTCAAATTGAACAAGAACTTTAAAAAAAAAAGGATATAAGTTGAAAATAAAATTTTAAATGACTGTACTCAGTTTAATGTCACTGAAAGAATTGATGGTTAAAATGTTCATTAGTGTGCCCCCGAGTTTGTCGCCAATATGGCAACCCAATACAAAGCTCTTGTAGTAACCCTAATGATGTTTTGTTTACTTCTTCCTACAATGGTTGAGTTGTACATGAGCTTCAACTCTTTTCTGAAAACTTAAATTAAAAATAATATCAATTACATATTTTTTTATCTGTATTATAATTAATACTTTTTGTATAGTTAATAAGAAGTTTCCATTATCTTTTTAATGCGAATATAAAATATTTAATTATTTACTGGTTTTAATTGTCAGTATGTGATTTCACAAGATCATCTGCTTCATTTCTTTACGAAGTCGTCTGGTTTCTTTTTTTAAAAACCGTCTGCAATAGAATTATTCGCATTTCTCGTCATTCTTTCACAGCTCTATCGTTTGTTTTCTTCGCTAGTTATTATGTCGGCAATTATTCAAGAGCGGATGACAGGTGAATGGGATGGGAAAAAACATTTCGAACCTCAGAAATGGATGAAGGGTGATTGGATTAAATACTTCAAGTTTGTACATTATGTCTTTAAAATTTCCTATTAAAACCATTCTTTTTGCATCCATTAAAATTAAATCCATTCTTTTTTCTCAATTATTTATTATTTACTGTTCATGTTATCCGCACATTCCTTATATTCAATGTGCTAGCGAAGCTACTAGTTTCCCGCTCCCGGGCATAGCGAAGCCGTAGGATGTTTTTTTAAGTTAAAAAAATCCTGCCCGGTGCCTTCAACAGATACCGGAGGCATCTGTTGAAGGCACCTGGCCTGAAAAAAAATAATAAAAAGACAATGCTTATCGATTTAAAAAAACCATCATTTTATTGTGAAAAGTCGTAACCGTCACTAACCCATAAAAGTGTTTATTTACAGTGTCCGCCATCTTTATTGGCGACTTGGCATCCTTGGCGCGGCAAGGGGCACACTATAAGTAACCTTTACCGAATTGATAACTGCTAGATATCTTATATTACAGTAGAAAGAGCCATTTCAAAAATTATAATGAATAAATATTTTGTAGGGGCTGTCCTTTATATGTGCTTATATAATATCAATTACTTGCATGTTGTTTAACTTTCAAAGACCATTAATTAACATCAAATAATTTTTTGTATTTCTTTTTTTTTTTTAGTTTTTGGCATTATAATAAAATGCATTTTGGGGGTTTTACTTTTTGAGTGTGAACCTGAAAGCTTTCTTTTTCTTGTAGTAATTCATATTATTGTTTTATTGCCATGTAATCACATCTAATAATTTAAGAGCAAAATGGATGGGTTCAGAGATCATTATTACTAGTTTTTCAAATACATTTGTTTATTTGTAATAGATTCTAGTCAGATTTATGTCAAGCAACTATTGCTATAGTTAGAATAAAATGTCATTAGTTTCTTTATTTAAACTGAAATTGATTGTTATCATAATATCATGCTATACTATTGTGCACTTCAGTGATTTCTGTTTTAAAAAATATTGGTCTTTTCATTGAAAATCAACTTCTGTAGCAATATTTGTTATATATTTTTTATTTTTAACTTCCTTGTTACATGAATTTTTCACTTTTTTTTTTCTACTTTAACCTATTAATTTTGAATAATAAAATTCTATAAAAGCATATTCTTTCAATTCCTCTTTATAAAATGTTTTACTTTTATATTTGTATTTATCATGATCTTATTCTTGTTTATTAAATTTGCTGTATTGTATGTTTTATTTTATATTCGTTCTGAGTAAGTTTTATCAATGTAACTTTAAAATTTAAAAATACATTTCAGATATGTTCTGTTTTAAAACTGTATTGTTCAACATTATGTTTTTATAGGTGATAAAGAAAACGTTGTTCAGTATTCAGGTTGTTTCTGTTCAATAAAATTGATTTCATCATTTTTGACATTCTTGCCATACTATGTTTATATTCTTTGTGTCTAGAAAAAAAAAATGTTGATAAACAACTTTTGAGTTGTTTTTTTTAATTGGTAAGAGCACTGAAACATCCATTTAATCATATTTTTTAAAAATAATTATCATATGTATTTATCTTTTTTAAAATGTGTAAATAAAAATTATAAAGGCATAATTTTATTTGTTTGTCCTTTAATGATTTCTATAAGTTAAAATAACTGGTTCTGGTTGCATAGATTTTAAAAAATGGTATCTATACCTTTTATAGTTCATAATTTGCAATTGTAAACAAAATATATTGCATACATTAAAAATTTGAGCTTCATGTTTTTTTCTTCTGAGCAAACTGAAAACATCTAAGTCACAAATAAAAATCATTTACTTAAGGAAGTCTCTTCATAAAAATTACTACTTAAGAAAAATAAATATATAATAATTTTATTGGTAAGCTTACAAATTGTAACTTATCTAAGAGTAATATTTATTTTTAAAATTTATATTTATAAAATTCAACCTACTACAAATACGTATATATCGGGACTAAAATCTTAAGTTTAAAATATTTTCAAATTTTGTTGTCTTGAATATAATTTGATATTGTATAATACTTTTAAAACGGTATTTACAATATAGTTCAATATTGTCGTGCTACTAGGGATTAGGGAAAGGAACGCATATACTGAAGTATTAATTTTTCCTAAAAGATTTCTTGTTCTCTCTCTATTATATATATATATATATATATATATATATATATATATATATATATATACTGAAGTGACAAAAGTCATGGGATGGCAATATGCAAATATACAGATGCCAGTTGTATCGCAGCGAAAAAGTATAAATGCGCAGTTCGTTTTCCAGAGCTTTCATTTGTGTTCAAGTTATTCATGTGAACAGGTTTTCCGTGATTTATGGCGGCACGACGAGAATTAAGACTTTGAACGTGGAATGTTAGTTGGAGCTAGATGCATGGGTCATTCCATTGCGGATATCGTTAGTGAATTCAACATTCCGAGATCCACAGTATCAAGAGTGTGCCGAGAGCATGAAATTTCAGGCATCACATCCCATCATGGACAGCGCAGTGGGCGACCACCTGCACTTAACGACCGAGACCGCCGACGTCTGTGTAGAATGGTCAATGTTAATAGACACGCAACACTTCGTCAAATAACTGCAGGAATCAATGTGGGACGTGTCCGATAGGACTGTGCGGCGAAATTTGTCTTCCTTGGGCTATGACAGCAGAAGACCGACTCGAGTGCCTTTACTGACAGCACGACATCGTCTGCAGCGACTCTCCTGGGCTCGAGAGCATATCAACTGGTTCCTAGACCAGTGGAAAACCGTGGCGTGGTCAGATGAGTCACGATTTCAGTTGTTACGAGCTGATGGTAGAGTTCGAGTGTGGCGCAGACCCCACGAAGCCATGGAACCAAACTGTCAGCAAGACACTGTTCAAGCTGGTGGTGGCTGCATGATGGTGTGGGCTGTTTTTAAATGGCATTGACTCGGTCCTCTGGTGCAGCTGAACCGATCATTGACTGGAAATGGTTATGTTCAGCTGCTTGCAGATCACTTGCAGCCATTCATGGACTTCACGTACCCACAGAACGATGGGAATTTTATGGATGACAATGCGCCATGTCACCGGGCCAGAACTGTTCGCGATTGGTTTGAAGAACATTCCGGACAATTCCAGCGCATGATCTGGCCACCTAGATCGCTCGATATGAATCCCATCGAGCATTTATGGGACATCATCGAAAGGTCCGTTCGTGCCCAAACTCCTGCACCATCCACACTTTCACAATTATGGACGTCTATACAGACAGCATGGCTCAATATTCCTGCAGAGGACTTCCAACGACTTGTTTACTCCATGACACGTCGAGTTGTTGCACTTTGCCGGGCAAAAGGAGGACCGACACGATATTAACAGTAATCCCATGACTTTTGTCACTTCAGTGTATATATATATATATATATATACACTGAAGTGAC